>JAECUM010057966.1:0-17500 GCA_016617855.1 Megalonaias nervosa | reverse complement strand
CCTGTGTTGCTACTGTGTGGTATCAGTGAATTGCGTTGTGTATAATGATCTAATGAGTTACCCAAGATAACTGTCGACATGTTCTAACATTGGGTGCAAAGGGCTAAGGAAACTGATACTAGTAAACTAGAATTTAGTTTCTGGCTATGCCTAAGCAGCATGTGTAATGTAATGTGCAGTCCGCATTGCAGTAATATACGTTTTACATTTGTATACTTAAACAGATTCTTGTTAGTTACTGCCCTGGATACTGCAGTTTTGCTGTATTTCTAATGTTTGATATCTTTATTCAGGATTGACAGCAGACATTGTATTGACAGTGAACCCGACACAAGTGGAAGCAAAGCGTCAGGAGGCCGTCGTGCTTGATTGCCAAGGGAACACGAGAAATGTGTTAGAGTACATCTCAAAGCGGGTCAACTGGAAGCATGTTGCAAATGATGGAACAATGCATCGGATAACCTATGGATTTTACTTGGATGATGGAGCAGATAAAACAGAATATGACATTCAACATGGAAATTCCGACAATAGTGATACCAATTATTCATTCAAGTTGAAGATTTTAAGTAAGGCTTATAGGCCCAATTTACTCCTAATTAAGTATCCCAAATTTGGCACAGTACGCAAATATAGATAGATGTAGTAGATTGGATTACTGTTAAAACTTTTTTTTTTTGTCTTCTTGTGAAAATGGACAAACAGTCTTTTAATAAGTAGTTTTATGTTTCCATTATGAATTCTACACTACAACATTTTATTTTTAGAGAAATTTGATTGTTTTTTTCATTGCCTATTATTTTGTTCCTATAATAATCAGGAAATAGTAATGATTTAATTCTGTAGAAATCTGAATGATTTTGGTTCTTAACTAAAGTTTTAATTTTTGAACAAGCAGCAACATGAATCTCATAGACGGCTAAACAACCTGTATATGTGTGTGTGTGTGTGTGTGTGTGTGTGTGTGTGTGTGTGTGTGTGTGTTATTGAACAGTAACAACATACACAGGACATATATGTTCTTTTAGAAGATAGAAGGAAATATTTCATGAGTCACGTGAAAACGTCACCACTCCTGACAATACAAAATGTTTCCACTTCATGAGTGAAATATTTTTTATATCCACTCAGATGTATATAAAGGCATATCTAGATTGTGTGTCAATGTGATTGCTAATTGCATTATTACATTCCCTAAAAGAAGTTCGAAATTTTTAAATAATTTTGGACAGCGAGGTTTGGGCAAATTTAGACTGTGCATAAATTTACTATTTGGTAAATTAATTACCCTTTCCTAAGAAAAGGAAGAGGCAATTATAATTTTTATATTTCGTAAGTCATTATCCACGCTGATTAATATAGTGTACATTGCTGGTGTGGCAGTGGGGTCTACAGGAACAAGACAGAATGGTGCAAAAGACTTAAGCGAAATGCCATTGAACAGACAATTTTAATGACTGAGTTCAGTTGTATGAATTTTAGTCTCTATTCTTTTCTTTTTTCTGCATTCAGATATGAATTGTTGTGTGTTGTCAAGACTGAAGTCTGTTCAGTAACAGATTCTTCACTGAAATTTCAAACGTCAGTTAATTTCAGTTTGCAATCAATGCCTGATTTCTCCATCGTTTATAGACATTATTTTGATTGAGATGAGAGTTAAAATTGCTACATAAACAATTTTGTTGCTATATTTAATCAATAGTTTTCCTTAGATATGTGTACCGTTTGTCGGACGATACTGTATGGTGTACAACAGTATCGAATGGCAGCATGTCATGTAAGTTCAGTAACCGACAATATGCATGATTTATATGGGAAACTACTTATAAAAAACTTAATACTTGAAGTCTGTATTTGTTGTTTTGCGTTCAGTTTTAGGCATTCCTAATGGCTCCTTCTCATTGTTTATATAAATTTATACTTGAAGGTCAAAACAGTCTTGACACATTTTAAGAAGAAGAAGAAAAACAACAACAACAACAAGAACAACAACAAGAACGAGAGAGAGAGAAAGAAGAAGATGAAGAAGAAGAAGAAGAAGAAAAATTAAATCGGCCTTAATGTTGATATAGATATATGAATAACGTAAATGAGGTAGATGTACATCCTAATGGTCGGATGCGGGAGGTCGCTGGTCGAACCCCGGCCTAATCATACCAAAGACTTACAAAAATGATATTAGCAGCTGCCTCGCTTGGCGCTCACCATTAAGAGGTTAGTGTTAGGGCTGGTCGGCCTGGTGTCAGGATAATGTGACTGGGTGGGAAATGATGCTACAAGTCTACGACATGATGCCCCAGTGTTAGACATTACTGTAAACTGCCACACTGCAGACATCATAGCCATGTGACTGAAAAATTGTTAAAGCTACGTTAAAAATGCAACACACACACACACACACACACACACACACACACACACACACACACACTTTGTAATGGAAAAAGAAAGTAGTTCCGTAAGTGATATCGATATTGTGGTGATATCAATTTCTCTCAATATCTCATTATGAGATATAAAATAGAAAAACAGTTCATTTAAAAAATAAAAAAACTATCATCATTCAGTGCCGTATAAACATTTAAAAGTTTATATTTCCTGCTAAGCATTTTCAACATATATATGGCCATTCTAACTCTTGTTACTGTGGTTGCTGTTGTGTTATAGGGATTAGTGTAAAGTGGTTGTTGTTGTGTTATAGGGATTAGTGTAAAGTGGTTGTTGTTATGTTATAGGGATTAGTGTAAAGTGGTTGCTGTTGTGTTATAGGGATTAGTGTAAAGTGGTTGCTGTTGTGTTATAGGGATTAGTGTAAAGTGGTTGTTGTTGTGTTATAGGGATTAATGTAAGTGGTTGTTGTGTTATAGGGATTAGTGTAAAGTGGTTTTGTTGTTGTGTTATAGGGATTAGTGTAAAGTGGTAGTTGTTGTGTATAGGGATTAGTGTAAAGTGGTTGTTGTGCTATAGGGATTAGTGTACAATGGTTTTAACTCTCATTGCATGGTTGTTGTTGTGTTTTATGGATTAGTGTAAAGTGGTTTTGTTGTTGTGTTATTGGGATTAGTGTAAAGTGGTTGTTGTTGTGTTATAGGGATTAGTGTTAAATGGTTTTAACTCTCATTGCATGGTTGTTGTTGTGTTATAGGGATTAGTGTAAAGTGGTTTTGTTGTTGTGTTACAGGGATTAGTGTAAAGTGGTATTGTTCTTGTATTATAGGGAATAGTGTAAAGTGGTTTTGTTGTTGTGTTATAGGGATTAGTGTAAAGTAGTTTTAACTCTCATTGCATGCATATGATGTCTCATTGAGCTGAGAAGCTTGAATGCATTCATCACGAAGCTTACTTCGTATTTCATCCTAGCAGGAGTAAACCATGGTGACCTATTTTTCATGATCCAGCTATTGGCGTTCCTGTTAATAAGGACAAAGGAGCTTGTGGTTTGGCCCTCTATCTATTGTGTAGTCCGTCGTGAATCTTGTGTCGACGGTTATGTGTCAATCCATTCTCTGGACTGCATATTGCTGATCCTATTTAAATGAAACTTGGTGTATGGGTTGCTATCATCAAGATGTCAGATGAGTTTGATAATGCATATTAATGAGGTGATCTGGCATCTGATTGGATAAACATATTGTTACGACTCTGAAGGCTATATTTTTTTATCCATTTTTGATCAAACTTGGAATATATGCTTACATAATTAAGATCAATCCAGTGTGATAAGGAACAATATTAATGTGTACTTATGTTGCGATCTTGCATCCGATTGGCTGAGCTTGTTACTTAAGATGTAATATTTCATATGCAAGTTTAAGTCAGTAACATCATGGATGAGTTCAATAATTAGATTCACACATTCAGGTTAGGTCATCTTGCATCTTATTGGCTGAGCTTGTTGTCACTCTTGAAAGCACATATTTAATCTGACTTTAATCAAATTCCAATTGTGGGCTTGTGTCATCAAGAGCTTGGATGGGTTCAATAATAAACAAAATGCAGATATATATTATTGATGTCATCATGCAACAGATTCCTGAGACTGTTAGCATACTTGAAGCAATATTTTGGGTTTATTATCATCAAGACTTTGTACCACTTCTAGAATGAGCAACAGACTGTGCATAATAATTATGCCTTTATCTTTAGAAAGATGTTTTTTCATGATATAGTAAAATAGGTCCATTCAAAATGATATAACGTTGTATGTGTTTTACTATACAACACAAACAGTTTTAGTGAAATGGTGACTGTAAATTTACGTAAGCCAGCTGAGCGGCATCAGGCCCGCTTTTTTTCTTGTTGCTGGTTGGTTTTAACAACACCATTAAACATTACTGACTATGTCATGTGCTGTGAAAATGGAAGCTATTAGTGCCTTTCAAACTAGGACAGTCCCTTTTTTATTCCAATCTTTTCCCAAGGACTCACTAAGGCAAACCCTATTTGTTTACATGCCTTTCCCAAGGACACATTAAGGCAGACCCTTTTTGTTTATATGCCTTTCTCAAGGGCACACAAAGACATACCTATTTGTTTACATGCCGTTCCCAAGAACACACTAAGGCAGACCTATTTGTTTACATGCCGTTCCCAAGAACACACTAAGGCAGCCCCTATTTGTATACATGCCTTTCCCAAAGACACACTAAGGCAGCCCTTATTTGTATACATGCCTTTCCCAAGGACACAATAAGGCAGCCTCTCTTTCTTTACAAGACTTTCCCAAGGACACACTAAGGCAGACCTATTACTTTACATGCCTTTCATAAGGACGCACTAAGCTTTTTTTATCAGTTTACATGCCCGTCACCTGATATCAAGCATCTGTACTACATTATGAGACGCATTATGATGCAAAGTTACAGTATGATACATTATTGATGAATATATCAAATTGAAGGTTTTCTCATCTTTATACATCTTTATAAGGATTATTAGGGATTGGGTAGTGCCGTTTCTTGTGTCAACATATTAGTTATATTTCCAATATGCAGATTACAGATGGACCTAGACTTATCATCTCTTCATATGCCATTCTCGTCCTTGATGTGATAGCAAAAATAACTAAAAGCAGACTACGTGTTAGTTTCGGCACGTGTTAGTTTCGGCACATGTCCGGCTGTTTCATTTTGATCAGATGTAGGTCTCATTTTGGTCGCCATTTTGGTTTGCATTGCATAACTACTTTAAGATACATCACATTACCAATTTCAAGTCTTTTCTTATATTTGGGAAGGCATTAACTAAATTTGATTGGTACATGGGCTCTTGAACAATCAGTCATTCTTTAACTACGTGATTAGCAGCGAAGTTCTACAAATATTGGTTAAACTTTGTGCTACGTCGAAACTTCAACATGGCTGTCTCCGAACACAGTTCATCTTCCGATATTGGTTTCATTTGGTAAATACTGGCTGAAGACAAAGATGATGAAGATGATTTGAAAGTTTTGAAGTAGACAAGATACTTGCAAATCCTGCTAAAATGTAAAATGTTGCACAAATTGTTAAATCTGAGTGGGCATAATCGTGTAAAAATATGGATTGGGTGCGAATTTTTAAGACTCTTGGGCTTTATTTCCAGGAAATGTAGAAATAACCCGTTTTGACCCCATGCAATATTGCTACTGTGGACATTAAATCATTTGCTTCAAAAGTGATGGCAAAAAAAGGAATTATAAATTAAATGAACAAATGCTTGAGTTTCTTTCTTAAAAAAGTGAATGTCTTATAAAGTAAGCCAAATGTGATTAAACATATTCGTTTTGTGAAAGAAAATGTACCCCTAGTTCAACCAACTTCAGCATTTTTCAGGTACAATCACTCTTCAAACAAATGAAATTGTCGTCAACAGTGTTTGAAAAACACGATTACTAGACTGTGCCTGGATCTTCGATAAGGAAAAATGCATCAGAATAAGTATAGTACAAAACAGATCAATCTGATTCTAATCAGTTACACTTTGTAACTTTATTGATATGGGATGCCATCTCTGTGAGATACTCTTAAAAATGTGGCCTCGAATTCCAATGTCAGTGCTTTCAGAATAGAGCTACACATATATGATTGGTATATGGTCATTAGATGTCATCTTCCCAGCCCTAAATAACAGTATTGATGTCTTACCTTTGAGAACTACCATCATACAATGTTATATCCCCTGTATTGATGTCTTACATTGTAGAAATACAATCATGTAATGTCGTATTCCCTGTATTATGTTATATAATTTAGAACTACCTTCATATATTGTTATCTCCCCTGTATTGATGTCTTACAGTGTAGGACTGTCATCATATAATGCCATGTTCTATGTATTGATGTCTTCTGTTGTAGGACTGCCATCATATAATGTCATGTCCCGTGTCTTCATGCCTTGCGTTGTATGACTGTCATCAAATAATGTCGTGTCCCATGTCTTGATGTCTTGCATTGTATGACCGCCATCATATAGTGGCATGTCCCGCATATTGATGTCTTGCATTGCATGCCTGCTATCATATAATATCATGTCCCATGATCCATACAAGCCCAAATAGCGTATAGCGATGACAGTGACCCATAAAACATATGTAGTAATGACATTGACCAAAATAGCTATGTAGCAATGACAGTGACCAAAATAGCTATGTAGCAATGACCAAAATAGCTATGTAGCAATGACAGTGACCAAAATATCGTATGCAGCAATGACAGTAACCATATAGCTATGTTGCATAGACAGTGACTAAAATAGTTATGTAGCAATGACAGTGACCAAAATAGCTATGTAGCAATGACAGTGACCCAAATATCGTATGCAGCAGTAACAGCGATCACTGAGTTTGAAGCTTATCATTGAGTGAAATCCTTTTTTGCACTCTGAAAGACTAGCTGCTTGACGTACATGTAAACAAGAAATCGAATTTTTAAAATCATTTTTATAATGCAGAAAAAAACAATAAGAACTATATATTTATCTAGAAACCATAACATATGTATTTGTATCAATATGGCCTTTTTTCACAGCCGGCCCTGCAAGTTACTGTCAGCTGGTGTCATGTTGTTCTATTTATAGCTCATTTTACAAATTCGTTGTTGTCACCTACATGCATGGGTACCAGATTCAATTTGAAGGTGTGCCTTCTCCAGACATAATAAAGAAATCTGATTCTGCGAACCTGACGTACCATACATTAATGAAACCAACTCTGTAACATTTTACCATTTAGGCAAAAATAAATATAAAATTCCTAACAACCCTATCCCTTTTCTGTGCAACAAACCTGGTAATATGACTTGGAAACCATAACATGAACTCAAATGTACTGGATAAAACAGGTAATATAAACAAGAGCTTATGGGATGGCCTCTTGTCTGATGTTTGTCTGTCCCTTGACCGCTAGTACTCCTAAGCTACTTGGAGGATTGCAACGAAGCTGTTCAGACATCCAATAAGTCATTAAAAAATTTGTCTTGAAAATATTCCTATCGCTACTCTTGAATGAATGGTTTTCTGAACATGGACATTTTGCTAAAAGGTTTCGCTTGATGTCTAGTTGGTTCTAAATGCAAATGGTGCTGGTTTGATGTCTAATATCGCTGATACAACAACTATGTTGAAAAAGTTCTTACTGCTGCAGCTTCTGAACAGAATGTCATGTCAACATCGAGTTTTCACCAGCATACTAATGATGATATCTTGTTGGTTCTGAATAAAAATGGTGCCAATCCGACCTTAAATATGGCTGAAATGATGAATGAGTAAATGAACAATCTTGCCAGTAATTTTCTTGAATGTAAGGTTATATCAACATGCTGTCTTTACCAGGATTCTGATGGCATCTAAATTGTTCCAACTGAAAATGGTGCTAATCTTACATCCAACATTTCTGCCACAGCTGCTAATTTTAAAACCTGTTCGTTCAAGAATATCAGAGGTGGTTTTAACTCTAAGCAGTTAAAGTGAAGAAATAGTCTTACTTCATGCATGGAAATTCCTTTCCGACAGCAGAGCGTCACTCCTTAAGAGTGAGATATCTTGATTTTCAAAAAATTACTGGAACTTTGGGTATCTTTTAATTTGACCTTGCCAGTTTTTGGTTTAGTTGAAAATATAATAACTTATTCTTGGGGAGCAAGTTTTGTGGCATTAAATAAAGTAAATAAAGGAAACTATTTAAAAACAATACTGTGTGTAATATTTATTCGTGACATTATAAACGTTTCCAGCTGGACTCCCATTTTACGAGATGGGATTTCCAACTTTGTACGTTATTATCTCCTTGTGAGAAACCTGAAGAACCATATACATTCATGATCTTGGAACTCTCATTCATCCTTTAATTGTGTCACTTTTGCCAATAGACTGATTAAAGGGAATGAAATAAAGTGCTACGAAATGAGTTTGATGTAGTTTTGTTCCAGATATCTAGTTTTAGTTTTGCTGCTATTTTGCAGGTGTGGTTGATGATGATGACGGCAAATATGTCTGTGAAAACGAAAACAGCAGATTTACAATACTCAGCTCTAAAGAAGTTCGATTCACAGTCGTAAGTAAGTATTGAGAGGCATGGGTAAGTATAAACCGAGATGTCTTTTTCCCACGTTTACCAGGATGAGTTTCTGTCAGGCCCATGTTAATAGGAATCAAGACACAATATTTACTCTTCTGGCTGTGGTGTTGAAGTCAACCATTTAAGGATTAGATACAAATATTAATTAAAAATCTATGTTTTGGGTAGGGTTTTTCATTCGATTATATTTCCTAAACCTCTTGATGAATTTCTCCCTTGGGATGAATCATTATGAAGCGAAGACAATTAATTCTGTAAGATATTTGTCTACCCCTTTGACCTTGGGTTCAAGGTCACAGTCATAGAAAATTTGTCTTGGGGTTTCAGTTCAATTTAATTTAATTTGCCAACGTTCATAAACCCATGGATTGATTGTCGTTATATTCAGTGTTATTTCTTATCAAACTAAGATGATTTTCATTGTCCAACGAGTTTACCTTTGTAGCAAATATCATCTCTTCCATGACTTCCATGACCTCTATATGAGCTGGAAAAAATATGGCGCCATGTACTATTTGCATACCTTTTATGTGTTCATGAAGAAAACCACAGGTGAGTACAGAATATGCACCGAACACGGAAATCCTGGAAAAATGATTTTCTATGACTTCTCCATAATCTGGAAACAAATTGAATATTTGGACAATTTTTACGTGCTCATGGAGGAAACTTGGTGAGCACACAGTTCTCCAATGATACGGATATTACATGCAGGATATGAAAATCATGCTGAAAACCTCTATGTGGACACACAGATCACAAGGAAGTTTTGTAAGTTACAAGAATACCATAAGCATTCTTGAAAATACTTGAAACAAATATATTTTGTGAAATAACATAATAGAAATTTAGCGATTGACTATTATCATTATCAGTGTTAGCCTGAAAATAATTCACTCATTCCTCCCTTGCTTAAAATACCATTCAGATTATATCAAAATTTTGAAACTAACACTACGGATTTATGACAAAAACAGGTCATTTAAAATAATGTAAATTTGCAATACTTTTTCAAGTGTACAAAGAAAATCATTTATTGGTATATTTTTATAAAAACACCTTAAAATATTTTGAAAATGCATACAGTGCAACATAACCGTTTGAAGTTTACATGGCAGGATAAGTGTTAATGAGAAAGTGTTGTTATGTGGAAAACATTGGGAGCTTAAAAACTTTCGATTTATTCACATGTAACTTTCTCGATAATATAAGCTCATCTTGATTAAACGTTCATAGTATGTTTAACTTGAAATAGCTCTTAGCAAAATGAACTGCAGTAAAATTGTCGTTATTAAGAGTTTTTTTCGAAACCGTTTAAATTCTAGTTAAACAGTTTTTAATCTAGTAAATGTGAGCCAATTTGAATATATGGTATTTTTATAAATTTCTCCATCAAACGGCAGTTGCAATGTAATGAAATTAATCGAAACATGTATACGAGGTAACCAGTTTTATGATGTCACAACAATCCACAGAAAACTGAAGAAAGAAAAACAAGTTTCCATATAATGAAAGTAGTTTTCTGATGTCACAGAAACTACTGACAAATATATGTCAAAAATCTTTCAGTTTCATGATGTCATTAAATATTACAAACTATGCAAAGCCCTTTTCTAAACATGGAAAATACACTTGATATCTCACTTATTTCACTGGCATTTACATCAGGGAGATGAAGTCACAAAAATAAGGCACTATATTAAATATATAAATTTGGAAGTCATGTTAATGTCTTTAATTCGATTAAAAATATTATTTTGTTGACTAGTACAAATAATATACAATAGAGACTCCATCGTTATCTTTATATTCAATTAACATTATTTACATTAATAATTTATATGTTAAAATTGAACTTTTGGAAATAATTATGGTCCTGATTTTAACATCCAGTGTTAAGGGGGAAAGTTGGATCCTATAATATTTACATCGACATCGCGTACATGAAAAGAACAAACAAGCTGTTCGTTAATTAATTTATTAATTAAAGATAAGGTGCGTTGTTCACCATTAGGTGAAAAACAAGAATGGTAGCCTTGCGAGGTACAGTAAACCACATCTTCTAAACAAATCCTGTTGGAAAGACTCTGCATCCCCCTTTTCCTCTTGTATAATTCAATTACCATACCTTAAATTAGATTACAGAAACATGTACAATGTAAAATGGACGACAAACTATTTACCTCTTTGGCAAAACAACATAAGCATTTAATTTACTTCAACATTCCCAAAGCAGTTCACAAGTCTTTAAAGCATATCTAAGCGTTATTTATGACCATCCTATAACGGGTTCCTGAAGTTTAGTTTTACCATCCATTTTGGCAGGACTGCGTCATCGTATCTGTCAAATGTTCAGTACGTAAGAGCTTTTTGTTTTTAAAGAGGCAAAGAAGTTACTTATTTAATTTCTTAAGATCTTTGAAATAGAATCATTGCCAATTTTTGTAAAACTGAAAACACAAGTTAAAGATTGAATATCTACATGTATAACCTTTGAACTTGCCTCGGTTAAAGATGAATGAGGGCAATGGACTAAAACTGTAAAGAGCCGACTTTGTTATCGACCGAATGGGCCAAGTATGGTATGGGAGGAGATATGTGGAAAGAAAGAAGTCCTAAGAAAATTAATTCTAATCACCGCTGCGCACACCCAACCCAAGCTAATAATATCTGAAGTGTTTAGCTTATGTCTGACTATATGGCTATCAAGAGTCATGTCATGACAGCCTCAGACATGATTGCCAATATGATTATACAGCTTACATGGACAAATTTAAACTGCTAGTATTTACTTATCTTTCTAATACAGCAGTAAATGTTTCTCAAGAAAATTTTTGTAGGCATTCTTGACTCGGAGAATTGTCAATTAGCCATGTTTGTTCACATGGTAAGGTTAGTACAGGTTAATATCGTAGTGACTCTCATTTCAAAACTTATACAAATGTGTTGAAATAAAAGTACACATTGTGTATATTGTATTTTTTTTCCTTATTGTTGCAGATCCTGTAGAAAAAGTGAAAATCGAGCTCTTAACTATCACGACGGGTCATAGGATGTACTCGGAATCCCAAATTACGCAAAACAGTGTGATCAATCAAGTTGAGGAAGGAGATTATGAAGTTACCTGTACAGCTGAAGGCAGTAATCCCAACCCACAAATGGCTCTGAATTTCGATAATAATGTACAACAAGTTGACACTACCATAGCGAAATCTTTTGTAGGCAACAGGCCATCTTATAAAGGAACTTTTAGAAGAGTGTTTTCTTTGAGTGCAGATAAAAGTGATATGCAAACAATCGAGTGTTCAGGAGGAATCCCAAGAAAACAGTTCCCTGATAAATATGCAGGGCTTAAACTTAAGGTCTTCTCAGGTATGTTTGTAAACTGTAATAGGTAGACAGATATATTTGTAAACTGTGATAGGTAGACAGATATGTTTGTAAACTGTAATAGATAGACAGGTATGTTTGTAAACTGTAATAGGTAGACACTAAGGCAAAAGGGACAAAAGAAATGGATTCTGCTTTAAGAAAGAAATTATTCCATGTAAATTCTTCAAAAATGTATTTACCACTTATTTCATTTATGGCAACAGGTTTTTCCAGGACAAGCTAACTAAAACGATTCCCCAAATATTCTGTAAGGTTGCCCAAATTGAGCTCTGCAATGTTTCAAAATGGTACAGAAACACAATGTAGTATGAATGCAAATAGAATCCAGAATGAACATAGATGAAATTTTCAAGCTTCAACCAAATTACTGTGGTTGAAAATCATTTTGCATCAAATTCTTTACATTTACAGATTTGTATTTCATCCATTTTGTGTAGTAATCCTGTGTCGAAGTCGTTACTTTGACAATTTTTCATCCTTTGGTTGTATCTGTACAACCTTTTATGTAAACAAAATGAAATCAATGAAATATTCAGCAACTGTTTGGAAAGATTTTTATTTCTAAAGCGTTTATTAAAATTCTTTATCTAGATATTTGTATGACTTCAGTTTTAATCAGTACTGTGTTATCAATATTTTACCAGGGTGTCATTAAACTCTTTAATATATACATTTATTTTTATCATTATTGAAGCTGCAGTTCTATTTTGTCATAAATTCATTGTTATCATTTGCATATCATGAAGTAAACTTTTATTGAGACAAAATATGACGCCTTCAGTTATCTCTCATTAACACTTAAATGGAGCAAAAATCAAAATGCCCCCAAGTGACACAGTGCAGTGTGCTATAAAAAGAACACCTGTTATCTGTATGACTTAATAGGCATAAGGCTGACTGTTAAAGTGATGATGATATGCTTTGTTTTGGGCTGGATAGCAAGGCAATTTTGGACCTGTGACCTGTGGATTCCAAGTCTGGGGATCTACCAAGTGAACTATCATTACTCCCTGACAGGCAGTCAGACTTCATTAATCAGTCAGATGTATTTTATAAGCTATGCTCCACTGACATTCTACAGTTTTCATATTGTTTAAGAGCATGCTGTGTTTAGTGGGCAGAAAAAGTAGAACCAGTCTAATGCTATGAAACAAAAGTCGTGCAGAGACCTACAAGGACCAGTTTTAGTAGTTTTGAACGACAAATGATAGGAATGTCAGGGTTTTAAAATGTGCTCATGGGTATGCAATACCCTTTTTAAAGTGGAACATTTGAAATAGAATTGCAGGATTCCCACAGCCATGCTGTTAAGACACATAGCTATATCTTTCAAGAACAGACCACACCAATGGCCTAGTGTTTAGAGTGTCTGCCTTGGAAGTGGGAGGTCACGGGTTTTAACCCCAGCTGATTCATACCAGAGACTTATAAAATGGTACTAACAGCTGCCTCGCTAGATGCTCAGCATTAAGAGGTTAGTGTTCGGACTGGTCATCCTGGTGTCGGGATAATGTGACTGGTTAGGACATCATTCTACATGTCTGCAGCATGATGCCCCAATGCTAGACATCACTATAAACTGCCACACTGCAGACATTGTGGCAATATGACTGAAAAATTGTTACAACTATGTTAAAAATCAAAAACTCTTTGCTTGTGAAGATGAACTGTTTGTGCTTTTCCTGATTGGGCATGTATTGTACAGAGGTATAAAGCACCGAACATTCTGGAAATACATTGTTTATATTAGTAAAATTTTATGTTCATTTTATCAGAATAGAATCTTGTGTGCAGCAACCAAATCTCCAAGTAAATAGCTTAAAGGCTGACATTTGAAACCAGTCTTGGTTGTTTGAGGGATAGAAAGCATAAGCTACATTGGAATAAAAAATTTTCAAGAAGGTAGAACTTGTTTACTTGTACTGTAAATTATTAAAAGTAAATGAAAGATGACCCCTTTTGGTAAATCACATTAGGAAGGGGTTTTCATGCTCCCTTTCATAATGTGACCTAAGCCTTTAAACAAAACAAGTTCATTCAGTTCATTTGGAAGAAATACACAGGCTCTCTTTTAATAATTCCATGATTTGACAAGTTTGCATTAACTTTTGCCCCCAAATTGCCGGTATCATCATGTTTGTAGTCTATGTATATCTGTTTTTTATCTTCAATTTTTAGTGGTTCCTGATGTGGAATGTAAAACTGTATCTGCATTAGTCAGATATCGGCAAACAAAACTGACATGCAGACTCCACAGTATACGTGCCTTGGACTGCAGTCGCATCAACTGGAACGATGGTCATAATAACTTTGTCATTTACCCTGGAAACAAAACCCTGGATCCCAGCTATGGTCCTGTTGTAGTAGATTGTGATGTAAGTATGCATAAGACAGTCTGCCTTGACATTGTAATCCATGCATAAATGGGAGATTTTCAAAATATTTTCCTTCTCTTTGTAAATTGCTTGCAATATACATTGTTTTCAAATAAGACACCTAGGTTGGGCTAACATTGTACCAGCATTGTCTCCAGTGTTGATCCAATGTGGCAAAATGTTGGCCCAAGGTAATTTTGCTCATTGGCCCTCTGTTCAGTATTTCTGAGTTAATGTTGGCCCAAGGTAAGTTTGCTCATTGGCCCTCTGTTCGGTATTTCGGAGTCAGTGTTGGTCCAACATAACAATTTTATGATGATCTGTCAGGCTAGTGTTACCAAGTTGGGCCAACTATGAGGTAAGTTGGAATTCATTGGGTCAACTTTGGCCCAATGGAGACCCAATGAACAAAATGATGTTTGACTATCATGTATGATCTCATGATGTTTTAGATGAATTCTCGTGTGTAATGTTCTAAATATTTTGTCCCTGCTGATATAAGCTTAAAAAAGAACAATAATTAAGTAAAAAGAAGGAAATCTAATTGCAGAACTGTTATAAACCTATCCTGACCATACTCAAATAAACTATGCTATCTGGTTTCAAAAAATATTTTTTAATTTATGTCTGAATAGGATTCTCAAATGTATTTAAATATAAAAATACTAAATTCATGAAACTAAATCTGCCTGCATGATACAATTAGAAAAATATATGAGTATGTATAAATTCAATTTTAAAGTAAGAAAACAAACCATGCTGAACCATTCAAAGAAATTCTCTTCTTCTCATAGAGGTTCCACAGATCTGATTTGAAGGGGAATTACATACTTCATTTTGTGGGTAGAATATATTAAACTTGGAAAAACTTGACCCAAGTTTGGGTCAGCACATATTCTAATATTGGTGTTAAAACCACTAAACAACATTGGCAATGAGTGTGTTTCCGATGTTAGCTTTGGAGAATGGTGTGACAGTGGCCCAAGGTCATATATCGAATGCAGATCACATGATTATCTGTCAACATTGGCCCAATATATGTGTGTTATCTAGTTAAATCAGCAAATATTTGCTGCACATAATGTGCAAACTTTAAATTTAGAGATATTCTTTAAATACAGGTTGCAGATATTCTGTAAATACAGGCAGCAAATATTCAGCAGAGACAGTGCAATCACATTGTACCCTTTGTTAACCCATTTCTACAGAACACAGCTGCAATTAATCGTAAAACATGTAAGAGCTCTGCTGAGCACATTTTGCAAGTGGACAGTTTGGGTAAACTAAAATATCCCCATAAATGGCCTGGACAGGCAATCATGCCCTTGAGTACAGGTCATCTGCTTCATAATGGACTGGACAGGCAATTATGCCCTCAAGTACAGGTCATCTGCTTCATAATCGACTAGATAGGCAATCATGCCCTCGAGTACAGGTCATGAGCTACATAGTATGTATACATGGCTCTCAATAAGTTCAATCTTGAAAATTTTATAGAGACTTTCATTTAAACAACAGTTAATAAAATGATTCTAACACTTCTGTCATATTATCTCGAATGACCCTTTGTCTGTTTCAAGGTTATCAGCTTTTTCTATTTTCAGCTTTTTGAAAACTACTTGGCCATTTTTAACCAAATTTGGCATTGAGCATCTTGGCATGAAGAGCTTTCATAGTATTATAAATGATGCTGATCCACTGTCACCTATTTCTGACAGTGGAAAAACCTCTGTACAACTCTAACCCTGCTCAATTTAATTTGAATGAATACATCCTGGTAAGAAGGGGTTGCAGGTTTCTACAAGTGATGCCAGTCTGCTGTTAGCAAAAATTGTGAAAAACCTTTCAAAGTTCTTTCCAAAACCCACTTATCAGAATTTAAGCAAACTTGACAGCATTCTAACTCTTCCTCCACCAGCTGTCCTGGCTGCCATGTATAGCCTATCACGCATTGAAAAGTGGCATTACCACCCCAAAACATGTATAGTCTATCACGCATTGAAAAGTGGAATTACCACCCCAAAACATGTATAGCCTATCATGCACTGAAAAATATGTTAACAACTTGATATCAAACGGCAACTAATTAGAATTTAACAAACACTGACAGGCAGCATTCTGGTATAAAGACCTGGACAAATAATGACATGCCATCAAATATGGATTAATATGCAAAAGAAGAGAAACCTTGAATAATTATTTTTATATCATATGCAGTCTGCAGCACTAGAGAAACATTCAACAGAAAGTACAGGTAAAACCCGTAATAATGCAATTCTGCTTATAACGCGATGGTAGCATGGCTCCCATTTTTTAATTTAAGGTGACCTCTCTTTTTAACATCCTAAATACATGCTCTCAAAATGCCAATTTTATTCAAATCGTAGCAGAGTTTTAATCCCAGCACTGCGTTTAATGTTGCCTTAACTTCCAAAATTTTCTAAAACATACTGCAGTGTTATATTTGCGAATGAGCATATTTGATGTCTAATGAAACCCGGCCAATAAAACAAATGATATATGATCAAGAGGTTAGTCAAAACTGATGACATTGAATTCCAATATACATTTTCTATGGGGAAGTTTCTCGAAAAATTTGTTAACGCGATCTTGCTTATATTGCGATGTTATTCTTTGGATATCGAGCATCGCGTTATAATGTGTTTTACCTGTATCCTGATGTCGTGTTTTTCTTGTCCAGCTGTTCTTCTTGCGTTAGACATCTTATTGTGGCAGATGTCAAGAAGATGAGTAGTCTTGGGCTCATTTGAGCCTCAGGTTTATCAGAAATATTAATTGAAACCACTGCTTTGCATCACCATATTAGAAACAGTGTGTAAAATATCAAACAGTATGTAGAATATCAAGTCTTTTAATTGAAATAAGACAAAAAAGTGATGACCATAAAATTAATTTTGTCACTGAGTAATAATAAAAATGGTTTTTAAAACATGTCTACTTTGGCATAATCTGTCATCATCTCTGGAACGCTGAATAATAAATTTAAACTCCATTGGTAATGTAAATGAATATTGTCTCTAAAATCTCTTGTCATGGCATGAATCATAATCGTGGGTGTGGTGGTCAGTGTGTGTGTGTGTATGTGTGTGTGTGTGTGTGTGTGTGAGAGAGAGAGAGAGAGAGAGAGAGAGAGAGAGAGAGAGAGAGAGAGAGAGAG
>JAECUM010057965.1:0-10826 GCA_016617855.1 Megalonaias nervosa | reverse complement strand
TTTTTTATTTGATTACATGTTATTGTAATGTAACATTGTATGTTGGACTTGTCCTTGTCCAAAATTGAGTTCATTTCTGCTTGATCTGACTGACTTTCACTTTTATTTCATTTATGTAAACAACTAATAATAGCTTCATTATTCTCTCTCTGTATGAGCTTATTATCAGGATTATTATTCAGGTAAACAAGGAAGAGTAAATATGTTGACTTGGGTGAGGGTTTTGGAGATACCTAAGTGAATTTTAAATTGTCTTCAAAATAAACAAGGCTCATTAGATCATTCTAGAAGATTATTTTCCATTAGGTAATGGTTGGTTTTAGAAAATGCTGATTGTGACCTGAGGTCAAGCATAGAACTATATAATCTTATGACTGTGAGAATTTTACCAGTCATGCTTTAACATCTAGCAACTTCAAGTTGTATTATGTTGTGACCAGTTTCGGTGAACTTCATTTGAATTTTCTTCAAATTATTGAATTCAAGTGATTATTTTCTCTGGAAATGCAAAAGTGCACTGATAAAATTCTTGGATAAAGACATTCACTGGAATTTATATTGAATTCAAACCTGGAATAATATTTCTGTGATTCAACAAGAGACTATTGATATATCAGCACTTCGTAGGCTAGAACAGACACGTCATCGCCTTCAGTTTTGGATGTCTTCGGAATAACTCTGTAAGAAAATGATATGGCGCCGTCCAGTGTACGTAGCAGCCATTATGCTGACGTACGTTGTTTTGACCTGCATTTTAAAAAAAAAATCTTTTTTTCCACTTATTACCTTTTTGGGGGGTCTTCCGCGTGCCATTGAAAATCACTCTGCGTGCCAAGTCTGGCACGCGTGTCATAGGTTGCCGACCCCTGGTCTATCTGATAGCATGGTATTATGTGACATAGGTCTAAATATCTGTAAAGTTTGGAATACATTCTGAAGCATCCAATATTTAAAGCAAGTATATCACATAAAATGGATAACAAACAGGAATTCAAATATATATTTCACATTCCTCCACAGAAGAAGTTTGATCCCGTAACATTGTTGAAAACTGGTTGTATTGTAACATCTATAATTTAATCTATATGCACCATAGTTGTGTTGAACGTCCACAGCCAGAGAACTTGAGGTAATCCTGTTTTTCAACGCAAGCACGTTGCACTTGCAGCACTGGGTTGACAAAACTATTTTTTTAAAATAAATAAATAAATATAAATAAAGCTCAGGTAGGAATGTACCCGTTAACTAAACCCAATTACAGTCATACACGATGCACTGTACACACAATTCACTGACAAGAAAAGTGGAATGACTTTTGGATATTTGAAATTTAAACTGCGTGTGTTTCGTGCAGGACATTTATATAGTCCCAACCATTGATTATGTGCACGAACCTGGCTTCTAAAAAAGTAAATGTCTTAAATATGTGTTGAATAGTAATATTTTGTCTTCTCCAGAGGGGAAATTATACCCAGTACAAATTATATCCCGGATATTTCATTGTTATAGTAGTAATTGCAGGCTATTAAGCAAATTTAGAGAATTATTTAAAAGAAAATGTGTTGGCTGCAAAAAATAATTTATGAAAAAGACATCCACGCACAAATAAAATTATCTTTTGCAGCCGACACGTTTTCTTTTAAATAATTCTCTAAATTTGCTTAATAGCCTGCAATTACTACTATAACAATGAATATCCGGGATATAATTTGCGCTTACAAAAATGTACATAAAATAACAGATGTCGTTATGGCTCATCGATTTCTAGGTCAATATAAATATTTTCCAGTATCCGCCACAAGTTGAAATAAACTAGTTGAAACACAGGTTTCTGTTTTATTTGTTTGTCTTGTCTATGTTTTGTATATTTCTTTGAAACAGACTCATTAAGAGTCGAAAGTGTTCAGGCTAGTTAGATACTAGTTTTGCACTGTTCGTTGTCAGTTCATTCATATATATATATATATATATATATATATATATATATATATATATATATATATATATATAATATATATATATATATATATATATATAGAATATATGTATAGTATGTACGCTGTATCAATGATATGCCACGAGATGTATAAATTTTTCATTAAAAGGAAACGAAGCTTGCTGATTTTCCTTTTAATGAAAAATTTATACAGCGAGTGGTATATCATTGATACAGCGTACATACTATACATATATTTTATTTATACCACATACAAGTTTTCATTTTATATGGGAGATAAACCTGACGGTCATAAACAGTACCCCGTAGGGGAGTGAACTCTTCACAACCCCTCGCATATATGTACGCTCAAAAAAGAAGTTCTATAGTGATTCTTAAAATCGTGTACATTTCTTTCATATTAATTGCTTTATGTTCATTTAATAATATTACATTAAATGAAAACACTAGGCTGATAGTTAACATTAATTTTTTTTTAAAAATAATGTGCATGCCAACATTGAATAAGCAGCGTTCGTCGTCATGAACAGTAACAGGGCGGCCATTTGCATCTATAGGGAGACTACGACTCGAGCCAGAAACATCAAAATAATGAAGGAATAAGAGGTAATGAAACAATTTAACCCTAACTACATTTCGTTGATATCGCTTCTGTCCATACTTCCCAATTCCTATTGACTGTCAGTGTCACTTTCAATAATTCTCCTACGTTTCCGCTGTATGGGCCCTGTTTGAGAAGTCGCCTGTTGCAAGAAGTTGACCCAGTTAGGGTTCTCGTTCACATTTTTCGGGAGGTTCATAACAAACATATTTTGTAAGGTGATGTTTGATCCGTAGAATGGGTTGCTGATAATCTGATTCTGTTGAATACTACACGTTTGGGAACTTGATATACTACAGTCTGTTGCTGTGCAGTTTGAAGTTTCTTTGTTGTGGGGGTAGGGGATGACAACATCATTACTTGGGTGGCGGGTGTTGCTCAGGTAATTGGAGTAAGTCTGTTGTTGTTTGTCACTAATGTTTGAGTAGCTGTTTATAGACTGTACATTTCTGTGGCCTGAAATTTGCATAATATCAGTTGGGGGGATGTTTTTGTCTCTTAACTTCTGAATTAGGTACTTTCGGCTGCTTGTGTTTGTTAATTTCTTTCTTTCTGTAATATTTGCTTTTTCTTCCATTTTTTTCATGATGCATCCAAGTTTATTAATTCCAATGATTTGTTTCCTAAACCATTTTGGGTTTGTCGCTGAGGTTGGCATACTGTTGGGTGCAATATAGTAAGGATCTTCAGGCTGACAAAAGTCTGCTGGTCTTAGCTCTGCATACCGTTTGTACATATCAAGTGGATTTCTGTCTTTGATGTTTTTATTTTTACACATCTTAGGATTAATATCCCTGATGTTCTTGACATTGTCTCCTGTTCTTGTTTTTCTCTGCCTTTCATTGAGTTCAAGATACTCCATGCCATTCACATCTTTCTTTAGCGTAACATCCCCCCATTTCAGATTGTAATGTTCAGTCACTCCCCTCAGACCAAAATGCACAGAGTTGTTAAACCACAGTGTGTTAACAGTGGCTTCCGGTGTTTCCATCCCCGTTAGTTTTTTGCTATACAAGACATTTATTTCTTCGTCTGTGATCGGTTGACTCCGATTGGGTTTATTTGCTTTTCCTTTAGATTTTAAATCTTTTTGCTTAGCACGAAGAGCTTCCCTTGTTAATGCAAAATTTGTGTCATTTCCTCTCATGATTGAACTTGCATATGTCTTGATTTTAAGGTGGCGATCAATGGAGCTGATCATGCTTCTTAAGGTGTTCAGTTCAAACTCAGATCCATCTTTTCTCCTAACGCTGAGTATAAAACCAGCCAGTTGCTGATCAAATTCAGATGGGTGTATTTCATGTAAATTTCTGATTTCATTTTTTGACTGCAAGAATGCTGTCACTAGCCTTACATCAAATAGTATCCTTTTTAAAGTGTTTGCATTCTGCTTACTTTCTATAAATTTCAGTGTATCATCAGGTTTATGGTGTACAAATCTGTCTTCCCTAACAAACTCACATTTGGACACAGAATGATCATTTTCATTTACAAATGTCTCAGCTATGTCTCTATCAAACTCTTCAATTAATTCACAGTTTAGTAGATTAAATGTTGCTTCATCATGTTGCTCCTTATCTGATGTCATTGTTTTCTTTTTTTCACAGTGTTGCACAGTGTTTGATTTTTGCAAGAGGGAGAGACTGGAAGCAGCAGACAGAGATGAGAGCAGACGACACATGGTGGAGCTCAATAATATTTATTTCCTGGATTGAGTATGGTTGATTTTTTTTGTATAAAAATGTTAATTTCTATAAAAATATTTTACATGAAAATTATTTTCTTGTTATTTTCTCTTTTTTAAATGTAATATTCCAAGGAATTTACATCCATGTTTAGAGAGTATAAAGCTATAAAAACATGATCCTTATGCATATTCGTACAACATGGGCAAATCACAATTTGATATACCAATACTATTGGTATTTCAAGTTGCTTTATACCAACACTTTAAATGCATGTTATTTTTTAATGTATGTGGTGTGTGTGTGTGTGTGTATATATATATATATATATATATATATATATATATATATATATATATATATATAGATAGATAGATAGATAGATAGATAGATAGATAAAATTATATAGATAGATATAGATGTATAACACCTGTTTAGTCCGTATACGTTCAGGCAGCAAATCAAAGATTGCGTACTGCTCTGTTGCGTAAGACATTTGTGAGGTCTGTTTTGTTATTTTGGTTTTTCTTTTTTTGTTTGTTTGTTTCGTTTGATTCATCTCCCCACTTGTGAAAATGAATCCTCCTGATACACTGAACTTTGCTTTGATCTTTGACAGAAACGGCTAAGGTTGTTCTGATTGAGCTTGCAATAGTACGTACGAAAGCTGGGCTGCGATTAATCCGGAAATATCATTAATGATATCGAGTGCGCTCTTAGGATGTAGAACATGCATGTCCAAACATGAAGCGTTTGGTGACGATTGAAATACAGTGTCACTTTGTGAATGAAGTCATTCTGCGCGATGGTCAATTAGTAAAAATGATGAAATAAATATACCTTATTTTCATTCTTTTCTTATATTTAAAAGTTTAAGATAACAAATGCACGAAATATTACCCGTATGAATGCGATTCTTGAGGGTCATAAGTTCCTCTATTTTGTCACCCATCTCAATCTGACGTGACTCTGTGTTGGAGACCGCATGTCGTATCCAGTCCGAGCAGACGAACTGATATCAATATTCTGATGTGTTCCGTTGGTATCAAAAACTTTCATGATACCTGATTTGTTTACTTTACAATCAGCATTATTGTTGTCCAAATGACTTACTATTCCGTATTCGTTGTTCAGCCTTTTACAACCTGTACTCTAATTCCTGCATATTCGCCAATCGTCTCTGAGACTCCTCAAGACATCAGTCTCTTCTAGTTTTCTATCAATGTCACGATCGCGTTCTTCCAAATCCCAAATTTTCTTCAGAAGTACAGATATAATTCCATCACCATGGCCATAGCTGAGTTTCTCGTCTGCTGCTCCAAGATATATTGATTGAAAGAGAGTACGAGAAAAGGATTACAATTTGCATCCTGTCAGAAATCGTGGCACCACCTGCTGATCAATACGGCTACTTTGCAGTACATGTATGTCTGCCACGCGATTCCTTTTATATCAGCAGGTATTGGTTTGATAAGACTAAAGATATGCCGTTCGTCATTTTACCTTAGATTGAAAATTGTCAGTTGCACTAACTCTTTAATGACAACTCGTACACATGGAAAATAAGCAAACCTACGAACATACTCAGTACGGCTACATACATACATACATACATACATACATACATACATACAGCAAAGTTATTGCCATTGTACAGCATGTTCAATGGTAGAAAATATAACAGAAAACATGAAACTGCGGAGAGAAAGTCTAAAAGGCAGACATTAAAGAGAATGAACGACGGGCAAGCAGGACAACTTAAATAGATGGATCGACAATGATTACAAGGAAAACGATGTCTCGCCTTCTTCTTAGTTATTTTCTGAGATATGGGCTTGTTAAACAACAACAACAACTACTACTACAGATTTAAACGTTCTCAAAAACAGAACAGAATATATTGAGAAAAAGGATACGAGAATTTCATTTGGAAAGTAAACGATGCTTGAGAAAGGTTGATACTCTGATATAAAGTCAACAAAAACCGAAAATATTTGTTTGTAAGTCGAGTCCAACTGTAAACTGTACAGACCCAGATCAGCCGTCGCACAATTCTCCAGTAGGTTTGTATCTATCCAGCTTGTAAGGAGTAATCATTGGAAGAAACAACATGGATCCTGATCTGCTGGTGCATAATTTTGTCGTTTGATTCGTTTTATTTTGCGAATATATAGGGTATATCAACTTATATATCAACTCTACAAATCTCACCAATTTCAAAAGCTATTTTGTGACTTATTGCTGATGTGAATGACATGTATTACAGAAATCATATCTGAGGCAGTGATATAGCTTAGTTATTTATGTCTTATCCTATTGAGACTATTAAACGTGTGTGTGTGTGTGTGTGTGTGTGTGTGTGTGCTTGATTTGGATTTTTAACGTAACTTTGACAATATTTTTCACTCATATCGCTGCAATGTCTGCAGTGTGGCAGTTTATAGTGATGTCTTGCACTGGGGCATCATGATGCAGACATGTAGCATCATGTCCCATCCAGTCACATTATCCTGACATCAGGCCGACCAGTCCTAACACTAACCTCTTAATGTTGAGCGCCAAGCGAGGCAACTGTTAGTACCTTTATTATAAGTCTGGTATGACTCGGCCGTGGTTCTAACCCGCGACCTCCCGCATCCAAGACTCTAACCACTAAGCCACCGGAGCGGTAGCTAGTACGACCCACAAACCACATTTGCTATATAAGTATATTACAAGAAGGGGGGATTACATGAAAATTATATTCGGTGGAATATTATGTCAAACTATGCAGCCAGTGTGCACTTTGTAAGAAAATTCTGAAGCTTCTGGTTTTGATATTCAAGAGAGATATACGCGACAGAATGTTTCGCTAATAACGGTTGCATTTAACTGTATAAATGTGTTTCTAAAACAAATATATTAACGTGATGATCTACCCTGTTGGATACCCTATATTTCTGTCACTATGCTATATAGACTAAACATAATTTTATGTGGGGAAAGAGAATGACAGAGAGGATCTATGTACTGTTCTATAGAAATTAATTTTACCTAAACCTGAACTTTGAAGATTCATTGATTGAAAGATTATTTGATCTTCGGAATTATTTAGTTTTGCAAAAATACTGACACATTTTGGAATCTCCATTATCTTATAATCGAAAAATATAGAAACATTTAGAAATTTAGATTAATCTAAATGTGGTAGATTTTCAAACGTTAAATTTCGAGATGTTAATAACACGCATTTGGATGATCTTTATTTTCTTCCATAATCGAAATTGCAGCTATAAATATGCCATTGCAACCTACTTTTAAAGCTATTTGCTTAACTCTTTTAACTAGGTATTAATGCATGAAGTCGATATATAGCTTTGTGTAAAGAATTCATTGAATAATTAGTTGAAAATATACGGAAATATTAATCTTAATCCGAATATGGTCTCAACAGTTGTTTACTTATAAGTGTTTGACCTCACAATTCTTTCATAAGGAGGAAAATTAATTCTGAATGCGATCTATTTTAAACATTGCCTTATCGTGTTTTGTCATCGTTCTCAGCTAATTGTAGTCTGCATTTAGTAGTACTGATTTAAATAGGTTAATTATTTCGAACAGTGAAGTGAAATCGAGTGTAGTATTCTCGAAATATTCCCAGGGAACACGAATATCCTGCGCTTCCCTATTTGAACAATGCTGTACTGAAATGTGCAAAATAAACTGACATCAATTAAAAATTAAACCAGTCTCTGGCTTGTGAAATGTAGATCGCAGTGACTTAATATTGATAGAGTGGTGTACTCACCAAAACATATACACACAAAAATTGCATGGTTTTGTGATCAGTAATGCCTGAGAAACTGACTTGGCCAAGAACAAAAACAAGACAAATCTCCTGTCAATCACATTTAGGCTGTCTATAGTAACTAAGGAATGAAGCCTGCTGAAATGGTCTTTCTTAAAGATAAGGTGAAATTTTCAATTAAATGTTACATAAAGAACAATATTTATAACACAAATCTATAACAACTAGGCATGTTTCATTAGCGCTCTACTGAATCAACTGATCTAGGGGCTCCTTGTCAATTACAGCTAAAAACCGTTCCATCGCCAGATTGCAATGTACTCCCCCCCCACACACACACACACACTTACCCTAAAGCCAAGGCAACTTTACTCAGGATGAGCTATCACGGAAACTTTCGTGGCGATATCTATTGACCATAGCTCAGATGGTTTGCTCCGCCTAATTGTCCGTAATCTAATCTAATGGAACCAATGGAACGTTGTTTAAAGTGGGTTATAGGTGGTATTTACTTCATAAATAGGATGTGACAGGCTTCGCTCCGTCCCATCGGATTATGAAGAAATGAGTTCATGCAATATATCCTATAGAAAGCATAAAATGTCCATGGTAAGATAGTTTTCCCAAGAGGACAAATGTTCATATGAAGTTGCAATATACATTGGGATATATTGCCTGTGAAACTGTATTGAACACAAAATTAACCAAAGTCACTGAAGCCCAAAATGAAGTTCACAGTAATCACATTTTGGCAGCATGTCATTATACTGACCTAATAATGACCTGTACTGACCTAATAATGACCTTTTAGAAACATTATATGAGGTGTCATCGAATAGTACTAGTATCAACAACAGCAACAAAACGAGGGACTGCTCAAAGAATCTACTTTTCGAAAACGTATCTGGACGAAAAGTATTAGGTTTCTGAGCCTTCGGCTGGCTAGGTATTGACATACTTTCTATAAGGTGTCCGACGCAAAGACAAAGTCGTTGCAACATCTACCTGAAATTTAATCTAATAAAGATCAAGTGGTCAACTAAAATATTTCTTTTAAGTTTAACTTTTTTTTATAGAATTCAAGCGAAACATGCAAAGTTAAGAACGGAGTGTAGGAAGTACGATTCTCTCATACAAACTGATAGATTGAGATTTTTCTCTGAGGGGAAAATGATAATTATTTTCTTACATTTTAATGTATGTTAATAGAACCATAGAAGATTGCCAGTAATGGATGAACACACGTAACTACAGACGTCGATACCATGAGGCTCTGATCCAATCACAGCAGTACTTTCTTTGTAATGATTCACGATCACAATTACGTGTGCTCTGGTATTATCTGCCCCTTTGTCTCAGATTCTGCACATGAAAAACTGTTAAAAGGTTTTGAAAAGACGAAGTACACACTTGATACTGGAAACATAAACATTCGAGTTATTTTGTCGTATGCGTTTCCATTGTCGTAGTCAATCTGGTGAAACAGAAGAGGACGTCCGAGCGAAAATTCGACTAAATGAGTGAAGAACAGCACCATGCAGACAACCTCATTTGGAACAGTTTATCAAACGGGTTTTCGAACAGTCTGTTTCAGTTACGTGCGTTACGACAACAAAATAATATAAGAAATATCCTAACATGAACATCACCTAAATGTATATATGTATGTCTTAAAGAAATAATGGCATTAATCTCCGATAAAAGTACGCGTGCTTGAAAACCTGCTTTTACTGGTATTATAAAAAAAATGAACTTTTTATTTTATATTTGACGAATTCTTGCCATATCCAAGACTCAAGCCTGATTGCGATGTTATACGTTATTCGAATACTACGAAATACAGACACAAAGCCTTCATTTATTTTTATTTGCAATGTCTTTCAGTCTAAATCTGCATATATCTAGTCAACAGATTGAAGGATATTAAATTCAAACTTAGAAAAAATATATACTACTATCCACAATAAAAACCATACCTAACTTCTCTGTATGTTTATGAGCTAATACTTTTACTCTTTTCCTCTGTTGCCTCAATTTTGATGAGCAATATATATATATATATATATATATATATATATATATATATATATATATATATATATATATAGAGAGAGAGAGAGAGAGAGAGAGAGAGAGAGAGAGAGAGAGTTTTCAAGTAAATGCATTCAGTATATGCATATTTGAATATCAGACGTCAGTCCAGATTTTAAATCATTGCTTATGGTTTGAGGTCATTTTTATGTTATTAAAATAATTGTATTCAGTACGATCCACTCATTCAAATGATGAATTTAATTTGTTTTTCTTCGAGAAAAAAGATTATAATTTATTACATTTGGAGGCATCCTGATCGGACCATGAAATAACGCCAATTACAGATAAATACATCTCACCATAGACATGGGTACCATCCACGGTTCTGATCCACACCCGATTTCTAAGTCGAGACTGAAGTGTTGCAGCAATGCTTCCTTGATAATGACCTCATGATAATGTTTCGTGTGTTTTGGCTTTTACTGTCCCAATCTCAAATCTGATTGGTAAGTCACCATCGTTAATGCAACGTAGCGTGAAAGGAAAGGGATAGGTAAAAGCCAGAATAAAGACTGGAACAGTGACATAATAATGTTGAACTTATATGACGTTAGAGCCCCCTAAAGATGTTATCTTTAGCCACCCGACAAAGTTTAATATTGAAACATAACGTAACCAAGCGACAACGTACATGAGCTAAACATGTACTAGACCTTTGATAGTTTAATAATATCATCTTTTCGAGAAGTATTGATCACTCAG
>JAECUM010057964.1:0-11702 GCA_016617855.1 Megalonaias nervosa | reverse complement strand
ATATATATATATATATATATATATATATATATATATATATATATATATATATATATATATAAACTAACCTGCGCGAATATTAAACCGGCCACCCTTGTATTACAATCTTGATTTTCTACCATTTCAACTACAACGGCCCAAAAGATAATTATACCTCCCCAAAGTATGTGTACTGAAGCAGCAAATGTATCATTAAACGGTTGGCATTGAGGAAGTTACCTGTATGTTAAAGTTGCGAAAGAAAATTAGGTTGATAGAGGACAGAGATCAATTAATTTCCTGTACAACCAGAACATGTATTTATTTTTTTTCAAGTTATTGGAATATCTTGCTTTTTACGAGTGAAGCTAAAAACCGAATACACATTTATCTTCTCTTCTTTCTTCCATTTTATGATGATGGTGACGATTATTATTATTATTATTATTATTATTATTATTATTATTATTATTATTATCCTAACGAGATATAGTGGACAAATATTCCCCAACTGGTGATAGTGTTCAAACATGCCCTAAATAATCGTGTTATCCGCATTGCGCAAAGTACACTCCTTCCTAAAGCGCAATGAGACAGACTTGACTGACATCATGCTTCTGATGATCGTTATTTACCTGAAGTGGTCTTCTTTGGGATTTGTGGGATCTTGTACTGGAACTTGGACTGTATCGTCTGAGTTTGTTTGAATTTCTTCGCCATCCTCGGATCATTCCACCGTATTGTCTACGTTATAATTTAGAACCTTTTCCTTTACATGCAGCCCAAGCTAATATAGCAGGGACTTATACATACATGTACATGTAAAAACGTACTTATACCTGACAACATTCAAGAACGCTCACAAGTTTTGAAGCCGTTCGAATCATAGCCATTAAGCACGCACCTCTTTTCCTTTGTCCAAATCCTTTGAACACCTGCTTTGCTCTTTTTCATTATTAATGGCAATCCGTTGTAATTGTTTAAGAAATCTATAAGTATAACAAGCGGACTACTCTATGCTAGACATCCTTATCCATTAGATGAAAACATTTTTCGTATCTTATCACTCTTCTTGTCGAAAAAAACATCCAAATGTATTATGATATAATTTCACAAATAAATCTTGGTAAATGTTTGAAACAAAGTGTAGCATAATTACGGGGGTGGGGTGGGGTGGTGGTGGTGGGGGCAACAGAGATATTTGGGCGCCAAAGGTCTTGGGGCGTCAAAACCCCTTTGGTCCATCATCGTCTCCCCGGGCGCCATTTACCCTTAATAAACCACTGGAAACAAATATTAGCACGTTATTTGTAAGAAATATTTCATCATTATATAAAAATAAGCAGTCAGGATGGAATACATTCATCATCGGGGTCCCGGGTGGCAGAGTGGTCTAAAGTACTCGCCTTTATCGATTGCTACACTCTCACATCTGTCCGATAGGTTCGAGTCTCAGGCTCGGCCAGTATGGATATGTGAGAATATGTGTGTGTGTGTGTGTGTGTGTGTGTGTGTGTGTGTGTGTGTGTGTGTGTGTGTGTGATTTCGATTTTTAACGCGACTTTAAAAAATTTTCAGTCATATCGCTACGATGTCTGCAGTGTGGCAGTTTATAGTGATGTCTGGCACTGGGGCATCATGCCGCAGACATAGAGCATGTGCTCCCACCCCGTCACATTATCCTGGCACCAGGCCGACCAGTCCTAACACTAACCTCTTCATGCTGAGCGCCATGCGAGACAGTTGTTAGTACCATTTTTATAAGTCTTTGGTATGACTCGGCCAGGGTTCGAACACTCGACCTGCCTCATCCGAGGCGGACGCTCTAACTACTAGGCCACCGGAGCGGTCCGGTGTGTGAGAAAGCTTGCCAGTCGCTTCCCGTGGGTCGGTCTTTCTTCCCGTGGTTTTCCAAGGTTCTTCCTCAACCATTTATACTGGACGACATGTATAGGCTATAGCGTGCCAAACAATGGCATCAAACCCACAACAACACCAACATTCACTTTCAAAGCAAAACGGCTTAAAGGATACAACCCGAGTCAGTCACCTCTTCGAATGGGCCAATTAGCGGTGTCAGATGGTTGATTGCCAGTACTAACTCAGTAGTAAAAATATGGATGCTGCCCCAGCTTCTTCCGCTGACTGGAATGAAAGTCTCCTCTGTGCATTTGTAATCTAGTAAATCATGTGTACATTTGTGTAAGTCCTTACACTCCCACTCCCACTCTATCGAACCCAATGTCACCGGATGTAGGTCTGTCTCGAAACAGCTAATTTGCAGCATGTTGTTTTCCCTCCAAATGGAATCAGGACACAATTAAATTTACTATATATTTTCTTCATTTGTTTCTCGGTATTGAACTTTCCTTTGTGTCCTAATGATAACAAATCATATCTCATTCAAAAGTGCCTTCAAAGATGAACTCACGGTGAAGTTCTAGTCACATTTCTTTGAGATGCTGGACTGTAAACAAAGGAATCTGCGATGGAACGGAGATTTCACTTTTGGATCAACACCAAGTTCCATTTCATATGTTGAGTATTTAGATTTCATCCGTTGAATTACACACCGCTGGTTGAAAATTCGATTTCCAATGTCGAGTTTTTATATTGTACCTTCTGAATTACACGGCGGTTGTTGAAATGTTACTGTCATATGTCGAGAGTTTCAATTTAACATGTTGAATCACATTGATTGTGCTGAAAGTTCCATTTCGTCTGTTGAATTTTTAGATTCTATCTGTTGAATTACGCAGCGGTGGTTGTACAGTTTATTATGCTTGTCAGAATTGCTATTTTTATATGGTGAAATGATGTGTTGGTGTTAATAGTAACATTACACGATGTCCACTTTAACAATTCAAAATGATATCGAGTATTAAGAGACATCATTCGTATATTCAGTTATGAGGCGCCATTACATTTCATGCATTTACAGTTTGAAAGTTAACATTCACATGTCGGGAATTACTATGAATTTCTTCGCTAGAGGTCACTTTCGTGAACGAACGGCGTTATTTTTAAATAAGAAGGCAGCTTCTCGTTGCTGTGAAATTTAACAGAAATGAAATCTAAATACTCGCCATATGAAATGGAACTTCATCACAAACAGTTACATATAACGTGTGAATTAGGGATTCTCGACATATGATATTGTTATTTCAACCACCGCTGTGTAGTTCAAAATTTACACTGTAAAACGTCGACGTAGGAAAAAGAACTTTAAACCACCACTGCATAATTCAATGAATAAAATCTAAAATCTCGATCTTGAAAATGGAACTTTATGCAATTTCATCCAACACGTGATATTGGATTTCTCGACATACGACATCGAAATTTCAACTGCAACTTTCTCATTGGACCAGCTTTTGTCCGCTACGGCGCCTTATAGCTATTGTCCGCTACGGCGCCTCATACCAAATGACGCCAAGTCCGTCACTTAACAGAGGTGGCGCATGGCATATTTGTGTTCTAATTCCTCCTGTACAGTCCAATAAGTCTGAACTTGCGCGAGATAATTAATTCCAGTGTGCTAGAAAAATGTTACTTGTTTTAAAAGCACTTTTACCACATTATTGGTCGTATCATGCCTCAGTAATGGGAGTTAAACACCTTTCCTAGGATACACCTAGTCAGCTTGACCTGGGCGTTATCGAACCCACGACCAATGGATTGCGAGTCCGACGCCCTTGCACAAATTAAAAGTTATTTTCAAGCGTCCTAAATGAACTACCTTGAATAAATGATAAATTTCAGACACGCTTTATTTATGATCGTCAATAATGACTAAATTCATTGATTGTCGAGTATGTAAGCAACAATTCAAGTACTTAAGATTTCTCCCCACCCCTTCCACTTGACCGAGTTGGATAGGGAGATTTTAAAGATTAAAAATGAGGGTTGATGCTGGGATGTTTGCCTTTTGCAGTCAAGTTTCGGTTCTATTTTGATTCATTTACATGTGATAACGGCACAAACGCTACTTTCATTGTCCAGATCTATATTCGAAGACAAAAATGACAAAACAAAAATTGAACAAAGAAAATCTTAAAAGCAACGGAATAAAATTAAAGCGATTTGTTACTCATAATAGTAAGGATATGGTCGTTTAACCACTCCTAAGTGATGATACATAAACTTAAATGCCTTTCAATGTATTTATATGCTGCGCAAAATATGTTTTGATTCTTACTCACACGGAACATTAAGCATAAGTCACGTATCTGACACTTATGGGCAAAGTACATTAAATGTTTAATCTTTAAGTAAATTCGCAGAGTTCTTGTCCGTTTTTTTTTTTTTTTTTTTTTTTTTTTTTTTTTTGTTTTATAAGACACGGTGAAAATTGAAAATGTCAAACCTGATTTAATTCCATGCTATATTGTTTTATCTGCCAAATTTTACATTCATTTAAATTAGCAGTAAAACTTCAAAATTAACTAGATAATTGTGTATCACTATGTAATATTACTACAGAATATGGCAAAGTCTCACTCTCTCTCGTAAGTTGTTCTACAGATGACCAATTGAAGTGAAGTAAGTCTTATCTCTGAGTAAAAACGCAATAAAACAAAACTCTTTCATTGGCCGGAGAGTGCAGTTGCTGTGTTATTACTTAACCTTACGTAATAGATCCCAAAAGACCTTTCGGACGTTTCAATCAACCTTGCTTAGCAGTTCCATATCCCCTTGCCCATAACCAACATGAAAACCATAAACCAAAGTCTGGTGTGAGTAGTTACATAATGTTACATAATGTGGGATCATGTGTGAGTATAGTTTCCACAAAGAAAACTAAAATACAGGAAATATAAAGTAATTTGCAGTCGTAGCAACAACAAATTGACTTGGCTCTAACTTGGGTTTTATTTTACTCTTCTTTGGTGAAATCAATCTGTTAAGTCTGAGAATGTTTGATTCTTTATAAAAACGATTTCTTATGTAAGTAATTGTGGGAGGGATTAAGAGCAAAATTAAGAATGGTATATAGCTCCCACTCCCCAGTGGTCCAGGGAAAAGTTAACGTAGGGAAATACCAACAATCCCTGATGATGGCTTGGGTTTATGTCCCCGAGAGGTTTGAACATTCACATCTGGTCGTAAACCCAAGAGGCCACTGAGAGGGAGAGGAATCAAAGTGTATAATGCAGAAAAGAATCTAGAATTATTAAAACTTAAGTAATAATATGTGAAGACTTTAAACCTCCTGCTTGATCACAATATCTCGTGTGTACATTTTGTTCTCCTACAGATACGCAAGTCACTTATTTCTTAATTACTGTAAGTAAGTTTTTTCTAATACACTGTTTCTTAAATAAGGAAAGTGATCGTTCCGGTGGCCTAGTGGTTATGTAGAGAGTCTACCTCGGATGCGGGAGGTTGCGAGTCATGCTACATGTCAGAGGCATGACTACACCGTGCTAGACATTACTATAAACTGTCACTGTGCAGATATCGTAGTGATATGGCTGAAAAAAAATTGTTAAAGCTACGTTAAAATTCCAACACACACACACACACACACACACACACACACACACACACACACACACACACACACAAAAGAAAGTTACCTGTATTTCACACCCAGATGAGCATAGACCAGAAGTATGTCGTTATTACAAGTGCGTATAATTCACATCCTGCTGAGCATGGACTAGCGATAGGTCGTCTGGAGATCATTAGTTTAAATTGGTACACGTCACTTATTTCTTCAGTGCTGAAAATAAATTGACTAAGATAGATAGGTTTACATGTGAAGGAAAATAAACTTGTCCTGTTACAGATGTTTTTAAATCACGCCCTGAAGGCTAGAGTTCAACCTTTGGTACATGTACCCATTTCGGTCCGTACGCCATATACATGCGCCATCTGGCATCCAGTGAGCATATAAAAAATTGCCATATATTATAATTTTTTGTAACTGATAGGAGTTTTATGGTTATAGTGCTGGATACCCAGAAAAAATTTGACCTTTGTATTTCAGAACATACCGCGACACATGCTACAGTATACTGCAATTAGATTGGGGACCAACAATTTTCATTGGGGGCCTGCTCTCACATAATATAAAATTATCTCGATCTGATAAATAGCAACATAACACATGTTATATCCATTACATTATTTAAAAACCTGAATTATCTTGCGATAAAATAATTATTTTTTTTATCTCAACTCGAAAGAAAACAGCAGCCCCCCTCCCCCATTACATGGTCATTACCTTATAGTAGACGAATTTGCCAGGTGTACGTTAATTGCTGTATAAGCTGTCTTCTAAAAGCTGTGCCTAAAGTGGAATCATTAAGTTCACACTGTGGCTGATATCCTGTAAAAAATATTTTATAATAATAATTGACAATGAAACCTATAATTCACTAGCTGCGCTATTTTTGTAATAGAAACGGAAATTTACCGTTGAATGTCAACACCCGGTTAAGGCAATTGTTAGAAAGGGCCAATAACACACCGACTCAGCAAACGATAGCATTTAATGTACTAGACAAATTACTTAAAATTCAAATAGAAAACAACTGGTCTCCTGTAAATCTTAGGGTGATTCTCAGCCTTACTAAGAAATACAGGTGTTTAGTACATTCATATACACTAACAAATAAGTTTAAAAAGCGACAACAATTTCTTCCTTTTTAATCAGAATTTTGTCTCCAAAAGTTGAATTTCACCTGAATATATATCTCACCATTCCATTCGGCCGCCATTATGGTATTCGTGGCACGTGCCATACATGTCAGGGTTTGCAAATATATTTTTATTTGTCACAGTCCAAATCCATTTGTGACAAATACAACTGTTATGTATAAACCAGGTTGCAGTACAGGGTTTGCTGCTAGGTAGAAACGTCGATCAAAATGTGGTTAGTTTCCAACATTTGACTAAAATAAAGACAAAACAATATATTTCGAAACAGCCGTTTCAAAAGTACAGGAGAGTGCATGACCAGGCATCTTCACACCGTGGTGGTCCAAAATTTAACTACAGTTGTTAATGATGATAGGGGTGAGTTACCACAAGAAAAAACCAGACTTATGAAGTAAGTAAAAAAAACCCCCAAAAAACATGCATATAACATGTAATATCATTATATAATGCTCAGCAGGCATTACAAAATTCGGAAAACACAATACAAGGAGTTTTGATAATTTGAATTTATCTATAACGTTAGTTATGGGAATGTATTAGAACGTAATAATAGGGTTGAAATGTTTGTCTTTCGTTATGATAATAAGATACGACAAAGATAATGAAATTCATCTCCTGTTCCATGTTACAGGCCGAGAGTACAATATCTTTCGTTATTGTGAACGTTAGCCCATCTTCTAATTTCAACAGGAAACCTACCATTTGAAGTTGTAAGCTTAATTAAAGTTTTAGATATATTTTTTCATAATGAAACATAGATCCTTCTTAAATCAAAACCTGTAACTAAGACCTTTACGTTACGTATGGAGGGGCAACGGGTGGCCGAGTGTTCTTAGGCGCTTGCTTTGACATATTTCTACACACATCTCTCCTCTGTCCGTTTTCGGGTCTCGGTTCGACCACCGTGGATATATGAGAAAGCTGCAGGTGGCTTCCGTGAGTTGATTAAACTTCCTTGGGGCCTTCCCGAGTTTTTCATCCACCAAAATTTTCTGGCCACCATATGCTGAAATATGGCGTTAAACCCCACAAACACAAATTTCCCAGGCTTCTCTGTATTGATTTTGTACTCGTAGTTCTTTGTTAACCATTTGACTGACATAAAACTTTGATTTCTCCATACGTAGCTAAACCCAACATCAACTAATATAGATTTTACTTCCAATATTTTAAAATGTTTGTATTAAAGAGAATACATATGATCAGACAAGTTTTCTTCATAACCATTAACTAACCAAATCCACTAGTTTATCATGCGAGTTTTACTGCTAAGAATTAAAAGTAACCGATCAAGTTCACCAAATATATATATATATATATATATATATATATAACTATATATACTATATATATATATATATATATATATACTTATATATATATATATATATATATATATATGCTATATATATATATATATATACAGAGGGAGAGAGAGGGAGAGATTTACACATTTTTTTTACATTCGATGTACTTATGAGAGAAATATACGTAACTGTATCAGATCTTACGAATTCCTCAAATTTCACAAGTGTATGTTAAAATTGATACATTTGTCTGATTTAACAGTTTTAGTTGACAATCAATAAGCAAATCTTAACTGTGTATACTCTTTTAAAGTAAATACATACCTTTAGTTGCTATAGATACTAGATATTTCAGACAATTTTGAAAACTTTCACATTCATGTGAATAATACACCCAACTATTTATATCCAGTCACAACATTAATATCGGCATTTCTTCTCTTAAAGATGTGTGTGTGTGTGTGTGTGTGTGTGTGTGTGTGTGTGTGTGATCTAGTTTTAAACTAAATACAATAATTTTATTTTTCATGTATTGATTTTAAATTTCCTTTTAACGCAATATGTACAAACTGTAACGATGCCAGTGTGATTATCTGCGACAAGTAAAACGTCATCAGGGTCATAAAAGCAACATAACATTTAACATATTTACAAACTCAGTATGTGGAGGGAGGGGGAAAGCACAACTTCGACATCCATTTGCTAATTAAAATTATTCTAAGTTATTTATAAATAAAGAAAACAATAATAGAAACAATACCCTTGTTTTACACCTTTTTTACGAGAGATAAATGATTTGCTATCATTATAAATGCTTCACATAACATTACAACACATTTCCTAAATGTCTATCAAATATAACTTCCGCCATAAACGAGCTCTTTGTACTTTTAAAATTGAAAAAGTATTTTTTAAAAGTGTTTTTGCAATGTCTACAAACTTTCATAAGGCCATACAAGAAATATATTGTCTATTTTACAACTACATGTTTCAAGGGTAAAGTCGTCAATTTTTGTTAGTGTCTTGGAAGCTTAAAGAAGAGTTTATTCTAGTGCGATTTGATTCAATAGCTTTAGTTATTTGTAAGTAGAATGCTGTAATGTAGCTGTACTAATCTGAAGTCATATGGCCAAAATACACGTTGTATATGCCAAAATGAGTACATGAACCTTAAAGCATACCAAGATCAGTGACTTTTACTTTATTTCTAGAGATTACATCCACTGGGTAGAAACAAAATACCTCAGAAGCAAGACAATGATAATATTAGCGAACAATAAAAAAGTGGAGCAAGAGAAAAATGACATATTATACAAAGAACATGCTGCTGCTAGACTACTACTACTACTACTACTACTACTACTAAGCAATCAATTTATCACTTTCCGTTTCTGACTTGCTCACTTCTTTGTATGTCACACTCATAAATCTCAGTACAGGATGTTTTTGCGATGAAAGAGTATGTTTCTTTTTTGTAAGAAGAATAGCTGGGCCAAAGTGTCAACAGAGAGTAACAGGGTTGCAAACAGACAAACAAAAGTCGTCTGGGATACATTTATTTTATGTTGATTGTCTTTAAATAACTGAATTACACATTGTATACACCATGGTTGATTTTGAATTCATTGTTACATACAAATAATACACATAGATCAATATAAAAACAACAGTATTATAATGACTACACTGACACATAAAAATATAACTCAGTTTTATCTCATAGAGAGGTAAACTTTTAAGACGATTACTATTACTTTCTCATCTCAAATGATTTAAATGACGTTAAACGTGTTTTGCATATGTTTAAATGTAGGGTTATTTTGATACAAAAAAGGGAAGGTTGATGTTCCCTCGCATCCATAGATGTTTATATAAAGTTAAAGTTACAATAGTCGTTGTTAACGTTGTCCTTTTTGCTAAATCGATTATGACTCTGTTACATAAAGTATTCGTTTCAATAAATAATACAGAAGAAGGACATAATGTTGGGCAAGGCCATATGTGTCGATAGCGTTGATGATTTATTGGTCTGATGTCACATGTTCATTTAAATTTGCGATATTGCTGCATGCAGATATTTCAGGAACATATCTGCGTGCAGTTTAGACACCTATCGGTATTTGATAACAGCCATTTCTAGAACGAAAATTCAAAATGGCCACAGGAAATAGGATTGTGCCATTTCACGCGAATTTGCAAGTCGTCAAACATAGGATTTGATCCAGAAATATTCTTTACATATCGCTGAAATGACCATTCAGCCGACGATAGCTCAAGAGACGAGATAAATACCAGTACGTGTTTAAAATGTACACCGATATGCTGCGGAAATATTTGTCTGCAAACGATTCGTCGATTTCAGGAATAAGTGCTATCATACACACAAATCGTCCATAAGTATCAACACAGATTTAGGAGTCTGATTTACCGACAAATCGTCTATCAGGATCAACACAGATTTAGGGTCTGATTTACCCACAATTAGTCCATCAGTAACGACACAGATTTGCAGGTCTGCTTTAACAGAATATGCAAGACCCTGATTCACGATCCTTCATTTCTTATTAGATATTACAAGTAAGAATTATAGTTTGGGGACTTCAGGGGTGACATCCAGCAGAATATAGACAATGAACGTCATTGCTTAATTTAGAAATGCAAGCGGTTACAGTTGAATTGATTCAAGTGTGCATGGTTGAAGTGGGGTCATAAATGGATCTTCCTAAAGCTTCATATCACACACCCCTTTCATAAAACTGATACAAATTACATGGCAGTACAATAAATTTGAGTCGCTAAATTTGAAATGCTTATATATAGACGCGGATCGTATCGAAATAAATCTCTTTTACTGAGTTCCAAGGCATATTACATAACTTGAGTTATGAAAACCTTCATACGTAGTATTTTACCGAAGCCTTATGTTTATTCAAAGGAAAGGTAAAGTCTACCTTGCATCTCTTAAATTTACCCGGTCTTTGTCTGCAAATATAGAATTGAAAAAATAGTAGTTGAGCAGTGAGATAAAGGAATAATGGAACTTTCTTGTTAATACATGAATACATCAGTGAATATATATATATATATATATATATATATATATATATATATATATATATATATATATATATATATATATATAATACAAATAATACTATCATACAGGTTAGAGAATTTTTAATTCGTACTCTACGCAGATTGAGGTCCGCGGGTAAACGGCACCCATCGCCTTGCCTGTACGCACCAGCCCATATTCCGTCACGACTAAGCACGCATCACCAATAAATGATGGCGCTGAAACGGTGTTATATGCACTCGTGCGTAGCAGACACACTCGCATGACGACCTGATAAGTAATTCTCATCTATCTACACAGTCGTTCCGGATTCCTATGAAAGAAATCAAGGTATACAGGCTTAATTATATATAGAAATTATATTTATATATAGAAGTTATATTTATAATTCTCTCTCTCTCTCTCTCTCTCTCTCTCTCTCTCTCTCTCTCTCTATATATATATATATATATATATATATATATATATATATATGGGCGCCCGCAGGATTTTTTGCAGGGGGATCAGGTTTTTTTGCAGGGGTGTGTGTGTCAGTCAATCACGGCCGGGAGAGTTAGTATAGTTGGCAGTCTGAAACTAAAGCTAATATTTACTAAGCGTTTTGAACAGAATCTTGTGACATATTTTCAGCTTCATTTGCATGATTAAATTTTGTCGGAATTTATATATATATA
>JAECUM010057963.1:0-15310 GCA_016617855.1 Megalonaias nervosa | reverse complement strand
AAAAATAAAATCGTATTTTATATTTCTTTGTTGTCCAGTTATTTTTACGTTTAAACAGGGTTTTATAAGTTGCCAAATTATTTGATGCTCCGTGATAGTAAAATTAAACTTTATTATTTTTTTAGCAATATGGTACTTAACCTCATATCGTCCAGTTGTTGGTCTCCTTGAATTTTTTTTACTAACAACAACATCATCTTCTTCTTCATCATAGTTATGTAAACTATCTTTTTCAGTATAACCAGCAAATCTGTCATTAGTAATATTTTCTAATGTAAAATTTGAAACTGAAACAAAATCTCCCGAATATAGTTTAGCCAGTCTCTCAATTAAGTTCATTATTATAATAATCTTTTGTCTAATTAATAAATAAAAAAATGTTCGGAGAAATAAAATATCATCAAAGAATTAATATATTAAATCACAAAGATTTAGCTGAGGCAATTCGAAATTGTTTGTTGGGACATAGTTTTTATTTTGTTGATGTTATGATAACATTAGGTGAGTCTGACAAATTTTTGTTAACAGCAGCAGAAAAAATAAAACTTAATACAAATAAAATGATGACATTACGATTTAATCGCGACGATGTTATGGAATTTAGTCATAATTGTCTTACTCGGAATGATATAGAAAATATCATTAGTTATCGTATTTAAAACTAAATCTATCAAATGTCAACATTGACGTTGCTGATTTTGTTAAATTATCAGCTAAAAATTTTACTGCACTTGGATTAATTTTATGATATTTTGCCGCAGATGCTATTGATCTAAATTTTCTTTTTTCTCCAGTTTCTAAATTTATTGAAATAACTGATCTTCTTTGATTTTTAAAATTAGGACCTTCAGAACCTGCTCCACGTCTTGTGCTTTCTTTTGGTGTAACTAAATCTAGGTTTTCCAAACGATTATCTGTTTTAATGCCATTTTTATGATCAATAACTTAACCATTAGGTATTAGTCCGTTAAAAGTTTCAAACACAAACCTGTGTGATTTATAATTAATAAAATCAGTTTTAATTCCACGTACAGTAACATCAAGATATCCAGTTCTTTGTAAATTTCCAACAACTTTTCTTGGTTTTTTTATGTCTAATAATTCCCTTATCATTTGCCTCATATAGGTCAAATACTGGATGAAGTTGAAATTCATTTTGTAATGCTAAATTTTCAATATTATCATCAGCAATTGCGCTATTTACTCTGTATACTCGTTGTCCTTCTGGAATATCGTCGCAAAACAAAGTATAAATAAAATCTTTTCTAAACATTTTAATTCTTTCTGTATTATCGCCTTTTACTGAAATTATCATTCCAGCTGGTGTTGATATGCCAACAGATTTTTTTTTAGATTCTATATTAATAACAGAACCTAACACATTTGCTGCATATAAATTGTACATTGGGTGAACATGATAAGTTTCTTGCTCTTCCGCTGTCATTCTGATATATCTCAAAATTTCGGTCATTATCCTATAAGGTTTTTTACATCTCTAATTAGGAATCTTAAAATAATTCAATTAAATATAAAATATTACTATTTATATCATGTTAAAATTGCGAGATATTGCTAAAAAGAACATTTTCAAATCAGAAAAAAATTGCTTCAGCATTTTCTGGTTATGTTAATAGTTACAAACTTGATGATCAAAATATTTTAGCAAATTTTAGCTCCACAAATTTATTTCATCTTTTACAACCCGTTACAGCTCAAGAACTTGCAGCTCATAAAAATATCAAACTTATAGTCCAATATCATACGATTTTATCAAAGTTACACGCAGTTGAAGATGTACTTGATATAATTTTTGAAACAAAAAGTTTTGACCGTGAAATTTCGGAACCATATTTAACAGCAAAATCGAGAAAAATATTAACTGGAACAGACATTGCCATGGTCGCCGATGAAATACATCAAGAAATAAACAAAAAATTTGAAGCATTTACTGCATCAGGATCAGGTTGGAAATTTGAAATGATAAAAGAAGTTTTATTTCACACAGCAAAATATAACGTACTTCGCGGTAGTTTGTACGTCGATCTCCCTCAAAAAATTAAAAACAAAAAATGCTGTATAAATGTCAAAAACAATAATAACAAATATTTTTAATGGTCTATTCTTTCTGCAAAACATCCTCAGTGTGATCACCCCGGCAGAATTGAAAAGTATTTGCCATACAAAGGCGAACTAAAGTTTTTAGGAATAACTTTTCCAGTAGCAGAAAATCATATACCAACGTTTGAAAAACAAAACAGTATCTCAGTAAATGTTTTCGGATTAGATGAGGGAGAAAACGTTTACCCGAGATATATCTCAGAAAATGCTACACAAAATGTAATAAATTTATTATTTTATCAGGGACATTATTGTTGGATAAAAAACGTTAACGGCCTAGTTGGCAGACAGTATAGTAAAAATAAAAATAAAAAATATTTCTGTTGTAGATGTCTGCATGGTTTTTCTAGCAATAAAATACTGCAAGAGCATCTCAAATACTGTGTCAACGTTCAAAGAATAACTATGCCAGGCGAAAAAGAAAAAATATTAAAATTTAAAAATTATGATCATAAACTAAATATTCCTTTTGTTATTTACGCTGATTTCGAGTGTCTACTCGTTCCTGTGGTTGGAGCAGAAAATAATCCGAATAAATCTAGTACTAGAAAAATACAACAGCATATTCCTTGCGGAGTAGCTTATAAAGTAGTTTGTTGCGCTAACGATAAATTTTCAACTCCGATAAAATTTTACAGAGGTGAAAATCCTGCCGTATGGCTATTAAAAAATTTAATAGACGAAGTTAATAAAATTTCTAACAGATTATTTAAAACAGCTCCGATGAAAATAACGTCTAAACAACAACTCGATTTCGATGAGGCAATTAATTGTCATGTTTGTGAAAAGTTACTGGTAGACTCCAACGGAGTCCGTGATAAGGTGCGAGATCATTGTCATTTGACCGGCCAATATCGTGGAGCAGCTCATAACAGTTGCAATTTAAAATTTCATGCGCCAGATTTTATACCTGTCCTTTTACATAACTTTCGCGGCTATGATAGTCATATCAAGAAGCTTTTGGCAATGAAGAAATTAAATCTAAACTAAAACTAAATAATAAGATAAAATGTATTCCAAATAATTTTGAAAAGTATATGTCGGTGACGCTCGGTAAATTACGTTTTATTGACAGTCTGCAATTTATGGTAGTATCATTAGAAGATCTTGTAGAAAATGCTGTGAAAGCTGGTAGCAGTTTTAATAATCTGCGAAGTTGCTTTGGTGATAAATTTAATCTACTGACAAGAAAAGGTATCTTTCCGTATGAGTATCTCGACGACTGGAGCAGATTTGATGAAACTTCTCTGCCCGGCAAAGATAAATTTTACTCGCAACTCAAAAATGAAAATATTACAGACGACGAGTACAAATATGCACAAGATATTTGGAATAAGTAGTTGTCAAACATTTGGTGATTATCATGATTTATATTTGAAAACAGATGCATTACTACTAGCAGATGTTTTTGAAAGTTTTCGTCAAGTTAGTTATAAAAATTATGGACTAGATCCTTGTTGGTATTATTCCTCACCTGGATTGTCTTAGAACCCTCTGCTAAAAACAAGTAAGATAGAATTGGATCTCTTGACAGATGTTAATATGTTTAACTATATTGAAAAAGGTATCAGAGGCGGAATTAGTGTTATAACAAAAAAATATGCAGCGGCTAATAACAAATATCTGAAAAATTCTGATAAAAATATCCCATCTAATCATATTATTTATCTGGATCTTAATAATTTGTATGGCTATGCGATGTCAGAACCAATGCCTCATAGTGGATTTAATTGGATAACTCCAGATCAATTTCTTAAAGAAACTGAAACAAATCTTTCAGAAGATATTTCATATCTTGTTGAAGTTGATCTAGATTATCCTAGTTCGTTACATGATCTACATAACGATTATCCGTTTTGTGCAGAGTCAATGATGATTGATTATAGTTTATTATCGCCTGAACAACGAGCAACGACAACAGCAAAAAAGTCGATTGTTAATAAGTTAGTTCCAAATTTGTTAAATAAAAGAAATTACGTTATGCATTACAAAAAATTAAAACAAGCAGTATATACTGGACTAATTCTGAGAAAAGTCCATCGCGTGCTAAAGTTTAATCAGTCGAGGTGGATGGCAAATTACATTGACTTAAATACGAAACGTCGTGCTGTGGCTAAAACCGAATTTGAGAAAACCTTTTTCAAGTTAATGAACAACTCGGTGTTCGGTAAGACGCTGGAAAATATTCGGAAAAGAGTCTCGATAGAAATTGTTAATGATATAAGTCGCAGAAATAAATTAGTTAACGATGATGGTTTTGTTAGTATGAAAATATCTAATGAAAATCTTGTTGCAATACAACGACGAAAGACAAATTTAAAGTTAAATAAACCTATTTATGTTGGTGCAGCTGTACTTGATATACCAAAGTGGCTGATGTACGATTTTCACTATAATTTTACCAAAAGCAGTGACCAGATTCGGAGTTGCTTTTACTGATACAGATTCGCTAGTCTATAATATAAAATGTGAAGATGTCTATCAGGATATTTACAATAATAAAAATCTGTTCGATTTATCAGATTATCCAGCATGTAGTGGATTTCAAGATAATTCGAATAAGAAAGTTATTGGGAAAACGAAAGATGAATTTATGTTTATGCTAGTTAGGGAATTTGTTGGACTAAAGAGTAAAATGTATGCTGTCATATTAGATGACAATAAACTTATAAAAAAGCAGCAAAAGGTATTCCTAAAGGATATGTGGAAAATATGATGAATTTTAACGGTTTTAAAGCAGCGTTAAACAATAGCGTCAGTTTTATCAAAACAAATGTTATCAGAACAAATCATTATAAACTTGAAACGAATACAATTATAAAACTTGGACTAAATAATTTTGATGATAAAAGGTATTGCAGAGACGGAATTAATACACTAGCGCTTGGACATTATGCAAGTACTTTTGTCTAAACATCAGAAATAATGTTTGAAAATTTAACATTAGTAGATGGAGTTAATAGCAAAATCAAAAAAAATAATGGTTAAGAACCATCAATTATCATTTGAATTTAGTGATGAAATTTCAGGTATTTGTTTTAGTAAATTTGACAGAATCAAACTCTCCCTTATTAGATCAGACGATAGCAAATATTTTAATTATCTCGAAAGTTTGCGAGACGAGCTTGCACTAAAATATGAGAATTTTCATAATCCGATCAGCCAACAACAATATAATTTAATATAGACTTAGATAGGTCGAAGGTTTTTGTAAAAGGTAGTACGTATCTTCTCAGTAAGATAGCAATGAAAGAACTATTTGAATGTCGTCGAAAAGTATCTGGTAGAATTAAATTTTATTTGTACAATCACGACAGTACATTGTACATGATAGCGACCGTTGAAATATTGTGTGTTGGTCAAGAAATATAACTCTGTATACAATATCTGTTTTTAAAAGGGAGATAATACTGTTCCAGCTAAGTTTAAAATCTTTTGTAGTTATCGAACATATCATATATACTGCAACATTTGTTTCGTATCTTTTTTTTTTTTTTGGCTAATGAAATGTCTCTAAAATCTGATGGTGATTTTAAGACTTACAAATCATGGTAGCAGTTCTGTATTTGCCGAAATGACTAGCAATTCCTCTTGCATAAATGTTAGTAGATAACTTAGTAATTGTAGATTCTCGCTTATAAGTTAAGTCCAACTGCACAGAATCAAATATGCTGTCGTATAATGCACCAGAAAATCTTGGTCTGCGCAGTTTTGCTAGAAGTAATCAGTAAAACAAACAAGATACACTCTGAGCTGCAGGCGCATAATGCTATAGCAGATCTTTATCTTTTTGTCCGCAGTTTAACCTCGACTTGTAAGCGAGTATATATCCTATGTCATTTACCTAAAAACCCATTCATACAGAATATTGATTATTTCTTCTGCAGTACTGTATATATATATATATATATATATATATATATATATATATATATATATATATATATATATATATATATATATATATATATATATATATATATATATATATATATATATATATCCCAATTTCTGTATAATAAGTACACGTAACAAGAGATAAGGATTTCTTATCACACGTTGGATTATTAATAGTTGTGCCAGATTGAAATCTGAAAGTACTTCCTTGAAACTGATCTGGTTTCCTACTAACAGCTGACGAGAGGAACATTCATTGATAAATGAAACTTTGTGAGACAATGAATATTCATCAGCTGTACGAGCAACTTGTTCGATAGTATATATCATTTGTTCATCAATGGTAAATTTTGACGTCACTATGAACGCAGTTCCTGAACTAATCGATTAATATAAGTTGTCTATGTTTGTCCAAAATTGTATCAATCTTGTTAGATGCACATTACCTGTTAAATAACTGTTTCTTTCCCCGAGCAATTGCGACATGGGTTTGGCTATTTCCTTTCTTCTTTTTTTTTCTTTTTTTGCAATTCCGAAACCTCTGTCAATATTCTTCAGTACCAACCCAACACCCTTTAAGACACATTCCTTAACCAAACCATAATGAGCACTTGCTTTTACTGACAGTGAAGTACAAATTGCCAATAAGTAATAATACAGTCCAGGGCTGTCTTGAACATTTTAAATTCTCGGCTATTGTTTCAAAAAGGGAGAAATACTGATCTTCATCTTGTTTTCTTAAAGCGGGTACTAACCTAATATTTGTTATGGAGCTCATTAGAATATTTTAATCACTTAACATGAAAACATCAACTTTGATTACGTAATTTTAATTTACCTAATTTTCAATGCAAGATAATACTTTTATCATTTGTATCGCCCCTAAATGTCATGTAATTGGAACCATTATATAAATATATATGTATGTATGTATGTATACTAGGTTTAGGATAATAGTTCCGGCTCTGTTGGTGTCTCCGTTTGTCGCTTTGTTGGTGCTTTACGTCTGCCAGTTTTGGGAGTTTGCTTTTAGTATTCAAACATAATTATATTTAGATACTTGAGTACTCTCTTATTATCTTGATTTAAGTACGTGTTTGTCCAGTAACTTTTCATGTCGTGTTACAAAGTATGTTGCAAACTTGCTTTATTGGGTTGGAATGATGATAGGCCGGGTTTTCACATGACTAACCTGACGTGGTGAGTCTATTGTAAACGTTGACGGCCTTGTATAAATCATACTATTTTCAAATGGAAGATTGAATTATGTTTGTTGCCCCAGTGCGGCTTTGGAGGGATTGAACAAATTGTTCGATCTGATTGATATTTTAACACAAGCTCGTTACATTGCTCTGTTGGTATGAAAGTAATACTACTTGCAACGTATGCAAACCTATCCTATACTGAAACAACATCTAAGTTTGAAAACATGAAGTGACTTAATAGAGATTATGCCGATGAATGTTATAGTATCGATATTGCAAAGAAACGCACAAACATAAAGGTTTTCTCATTAAGGATATTTGACAGTTTTATAAGTATTAAATCGAATTATTTAGTCTGATACTAATGTACCATATATGGATATTAACTGTAGATTTGTACGATTTACACAAACTTTCTGACTAGAAGTCATTACTATGGACAGCTCATTTATACCATGTGCTTAGGTTTACCTTCTCTGAGTAGAAACAATAGAGAAAATAGTTTCAATGGTAAAATGCATGGTACATGAAATCCAGTGACATCCGTGTATAAATGCTACCATAAGAAGCAATAAACGATGACATCAACATAGACACGAAAATCTAATTGTTAATATTGACGTTATTCAGCTCAGATTTGTTATGGATTGTATTGCTTTATAATCACCGTTTAGCGATTGAAAATGGTACTGCAGATTATGTAATGATAGTAGTTATTGCTGTTGTAATTGTGACACAAGACTGAAAAGCACTGGGTCCAATACAAATTATTCAAAAAGATTCCATTTTCGCGACAGCTGTTTTCGTTTTGAAACATATGGTTCTGTATTTTGTAAATTATTCCATAACAAATTCATTTTAAGATGTGAAGTATGTTATGGTAATGGTCATTATATACTTTTACTCTCATTTATTGACACATCTGCGGATCAATAAAATAAGCATCTGCCGTCGACTTTCTCAAACGTTTTACTTTTTTATTGGTGCAGAAAACAACATTGTCAGAGATAGCACTATTATCGTTCATCGCAAAGCACACAATGTAAATTATACTATTGTTAATATGTAATAACACATATCTCAGTTCTCATCTGTGAATCAAGAAAGGAGAACGATTCGCTCATAAAGGCAGATATGTTCAGATTTTATCATCAATGTCTCCCCATTGGTGTAATTGTTAGCTACACTTCTGCCTGATTAAAGTGATTAATTTGCACTGTCATACGATAGGGTTAGTCACTGCAGTATACAATCAATTTCTTTCATTTTAATCGGATCTTCTAAAGTGAAGTAGTCGCCAGGTGTAGAACACATTACCTCCTTTTTATGCTAGCGATTTGGTGACAGGCAAGATAGTGCAAGAAAGACACCTTAGAGTAAAAGAATTTATTTTATACGCGCAAAACCTTAGAATGGCATGCACGTAGTAACGTTGACCTCACCTCATCCACAAGCTCTAAATTAGATAGGTGAGGGTTAAACAACGCAGTTCATTTCGGAATATTTCTTTCGCAATTGTGGGAATTTTTAAATGATGTATCCATTGATTTTTGGTATAGTACTATACAGGTACACTGTATAGGATTATATTTTCTTCAAACATTATTGTTTGGAATAATGATTTTGTGTCTTATTAACTGCATTATTGTTTTATGGGAAAGGCAAGTAAACCACACCGCACCTCATTTATAACTGAGCTATACACAAATGAGTACACATGTTTGGAGCAGGGATGAACATCTCAGTTCATCTTGTTTACAAAGTCACACTCTCACTTTAGCGTAGTGGTTTGAACGTCCGTCTCGCATACCAAAGACTTAAAAAAAATGTTGTACTTTAGTCTAGCAGTTGTATAGCTTGCCGCTCAGCTTTAAGAGGTGTTAGGACTGGTCAGACTGGTGCCAGAATAATATGACTGTGTGTAACATGACGTTACGTGTCTGCAGGATGATGCCCCATTGCTAGACAGGACTATAAACCGCCACACTGCAGACAACTTAGCGATATGACTGAAAAATTGTTAAAACTACGTAAACAATCCAACACACACACACACACACACACACACACACACACACACAAAGACAATTCCATTGCATATTTCAGCAGCTAAGATTCTTTACGGTAATGTGTTTATATTGTGATAATATTGTGCATTAAATTAGAAATACTTTGATAAAGTCTATGTTTGTTTAATTCATCACCTAGAAAGTTAGAACTTGGGATTAACATGCGTTGTTTAGTACAAAAGATTGCGAACGGAAGTCTATGGTATGATTAGAAGTGCTTTACAATCTCCAGCAACTTAAACCGTTTTGAATGCAAAGTTCGGCATGCCCTTTACCTCGTATTTTATTTTAAATCTAGTCGACAATCTCAACAAATGCAGATTATGTTAAACAAAAATTCAATATGTTGAATATACGATAAATGCTTTAACATGAAAACACTGGTTTTATCCAATTAAATATATAATTTACAGAATCATAAAATTATTGGCCATATCTCTAAAATTCTAATACGGTTTGAGCAAAACAGATTGTTTTAATACTTGTCAAAATAAAATTTTACGTTTCAATTTATAGATAGGGTACACACTATCAAATTGGAATCAAGCGTCTTTATATGTATATAAGTTTGAGCATCACATGAAAAATGATGGGGTTGGTAATATAATCTTATTTTAGCATACTCAACTATTATTAGAACAGGTTGCATGCATATATAGTGTTTTCATTCGTTTAGTAAGGATTACATCCGACATGTTCATGACGTAGATACTCCTTTGAGGAGATCTGTGAATTAAAATAAACATCAAGTGCACTAATAATCCTGTTCAATAAGAATCACAATTGTTAAATTCTGATCTCTACAATTACCATCTGACGAATATGCAAACGTTAATTTTAAAGCAAAAACAACATAGATTATACAAACCTCGCTTGCAATTCGTGGTACCATCTTTACTATCTATTGTTAATAATACAAACCACTTTTAAATGAGTTCTTCAGAATTGTGATCAATATGATTACAATGTATCTCAATATTCTCTGTGAATTATATACATTTTAGTTTGATTTAGAAATTTGTACTTGGCACGTTGATCATATTGTAGTTAGAAGAAACTACATAGTTTGATAGACAATTGCATTTCAAACACAAGGGCTATGCAAAAGTTTATGTTATTCTGATATTATCAATTGTAATTTTCATCACCAATCGCCTCTACATGTGTTTAGTTTTTACCAAGTTTCTATCTGCTATTACAGGATATTACTGTAATTAATTGTTCACCGATAATCCAAGAATATTGCAAAGAATGTTTGTATCATCTTTGTATTTAATCTGCTACCTGTATATTTAAATGAATGCATTCAATTTGGCTGAATAATTTTAACCATGCTTCAAATATTTTCCCCCTAAATTGCCGTATAACACATGATAAAACTACATATATACAGGACGTGAGCTAGGCTTAAAATCTCTTTGATCTTTTTCTCTGTTGTCGTATATCATAAAACTACCTGCGACATACATACAATTGAAATAGTTTGGTTCTGTAATGCCTTGTGACAGCTAGTGTATCATGGATTAAATGCGGGTCATGCTAGAAATAATTCTTAGGGCACTACTCAAATACTGGTACAATTGAAATTAATGCCTTTCAAGGTGACATATGTAAATATTGAGCACAAATTTCGAATCAGTTAATATAATTAAAAGACATTGAAATATCAGTTGGATGGAAAACAGTAAATGTAATAAGTAGAATAGTTTTGGCGGTTAAAAAGTACCATAATACAAAAGACAAACAAAACTACCATCATAAATATGTATTAAAATATTATTACAAGCGTAATTTTTGACACAAGTGTTTTAATATTTTTAGGAATCCGACAAACGAAATATACGATACTTGAAACCATTAAACGTTCTAATAGAGGGCTGATAATGCAAATAAAGCAAGCGTTGAACTTGCATAAGATTAGTCAGTATCCAGTAGCAACAAAGATATAATTACAAATGCAATCTCTCTTGTAAATGACTCTAGAAATAAAATATTTAACGATGTTACAACTATAAGAATATATCCCCTACGGTGAAATTAAACAGATTTTCATGAGTAACTCTATCCTTTCCTCGCATGATTCAAAATGCCGCTGACATCTTCGTTTGTATTATTGTACTAGTGGTGTTCCATGCTTCTAGTTTTGGGTGATTCGGATGTGTATGTATTTTCGCTCTGGTCATTTAAATTATTGACGATATAAAGATAGTATCTCTTACCGACGCAGACAGCCACAGTCTTATTAGTGATTTGTGACCTCAGAAATGCTTGTTTGTAAGTCCGATGAGGGCCACACCACATAATAATGTATCAAAATATTATAATAAAAAATGTCCTTGTCTGAATTCACTATGATTAGAAACTAATGCTGTAGTCCGAGAAGTATTAATGTGCACTTTGGAATTACAGTAAATAATTTAAATAGATAAATCAACCATATTTAAAGACTGAACACACCATTAATACCGATCCTTCTTTGTATGGTAAGGTTATAATCAGTATGTTTTCAAGTACACGACATTGATAAAAAAGCTAAACACAACAATACAGCCGGGATGTAGGTCAGTCTGCTCTCTAAACAATCAAAGTTGTCAACAAGCGTACCTATTTGCAATTGAAAAGGTAATATCCTACATTCAGATACTCAAATTTGACTCTACGCATCCTGTTACGCACACCGAAGGATCCACCGTGTCACATGACACATCACGCACCGCTGCAAACAATGTCGAAAACATCAGTTATCAACACGTTGGATTAGTTTGCAGGTTGGTAAGAGAAAACTGTAAGTACTTTTAACAATATTGCTGTTATTGAAAACATTATTATTTAAATTGCATCTGTAATCTGGGGAATACGAATCAGGACAGCAAGTAGATGCGATTAAAAGATTCCATCCTAACCACCGTTCTATGTTGAAAGAACTTACACACATCCACCTAAAGTATTGCCCCTGCTCTTTTCCTTCTTCGCGTGTATCTCCTTGATCTCGTTTTTTCATCACTTCAGTTGTTGCTTCGGCGTGATTTTACAACTATTTGACACAAGTACAATGGACGCATGCTCAATTATCATTTATGAGAATGAGAACAAATCGGCCACGAAGAATAAAACCATGCCTGCTACAGCTGCTGCTACCACCACCAATGGCACTATTGCTACCGCCAATGTTATTGCTGCTAATATTTGTATTACTTCAATGCAGCTCGGCAATATCAACAATGACATACAATATTACATTTACTTTTCCTGTTATTTGAAGTACTGAAACTGCTACTACCATATTTGCTACGACTCCCAATACTACTACTATTACTGTTACAAGCTAATAATAACTGGTACTGCTGCCACAACAAATTCTGCTGAAGCTTACAGAAATGTCACTAGCATTTCCCCATTACCGTATTTGCTATTTTGTATTGTGCTATGATTATCGTAATTACATAATAATAATAATAATAATAATAATAATAATAATATTATTATTATTATTATTATTATAATAGCATTATTATTATTACTATTATCACTATTAGTGTTATTATTATTATTAGTAGTAGTAGTAGTAGTAGTAGTAGTAGTAGTAGTATTGTTGTTGTTGTTGTTGTTATTATTATTATTATTATTATTATTATTATTATTATTATTATCATCATTCACGTATACAAAAATTGGGTTAACTATATCTTGCATGCGAGCTTCCGTCAATCCATATAATAAATTTGTCATTCCACCTACATTGTTCTAGACGGAAACTCAAAACCAGGCAATATGATTAAAATCTGTTCGTCATGAGTAGAAAGGACAAAACCTTAGTCTCTTCCTTAGAAGAGAGCTTGAGTAGAACTGAGCTAGAACGTGTTGGTTTTCGGACGGGGGAATGGGATGAAAAGATGTTCAACGCATACGAGAATGACTATAATAATAATAATAATAATAATAATAATAATAATAATAATGATAATAATAATAATAATTATTATTATTATTATTATTATTATTATTATTATTATTATTATTTTAATAGTGATAATAATGGCAGTAATTATTGTCATTCTGTATGTTTCCAATTATTTCACATCATGGTTGTCATTCTTTTACTCGTTTTATACTTCGTATATTATTATTATTATTATTATTATTATTATTATTATTATTATTATTATTATTATTATTAATATGCACCTATAACAAAATTGTGTTGACTATATTCTTACATGCGCGCTTCCATCAATCCATATAATATACTTTTCGTTACATCTACATTGTTCTAGATGGAAACTCAAAACCACGCAATGTGCTTTAAATCTGTTCGAGCAGCAGTGCGAATGGACAGACCATTAGGTCTACGAATTAGAGGACCCAATTAGAGAACGAGGGACAAATGGACATTCAAGGTCTAAAATGATCAACTGAAGCCTCTAACGCATCCGGAGTCTCTTAGACCACAACGCTGTCCCACCCTCCTGCTGTAGATGATCGGGGAACGACCAGTGGTAGGTCGTCTTTGGTTGTCTCCGCCGCTGTTTACAGCTGGTGTTTGCAGCCGGGCGCTATGCTATAAACGTATTTGCTGCCAGGGACAATAGGTCTCTCAACCAAACATTTTATCGAGACCAATGCGATATCGTCACTGAGGATCACGTAGATTGACTGTAATAAAACCATGTGGCTTCCTCTGCACATGTGCAAAGAAATCTTTAAATCTAACCATATCTGTATTAACGTTATCTCATGACTTTATTAATCTGAGTGTATCCTTGTGTGACGTAGATCACATCGGCGTTTTAATGCCTTCTTCGTGAAAATGTCCGGGCAAGATTTGGTTGTCTGACAAACATTACATCGTCGTAAACTACGAGGTGGTTAATGTTGTCATCAAGATCTTCAACCGACTGTGCATCATCGATGTCGGTGATAAAGTCAATGATGTCACTGCCGCCCTTGTCCAACGACTTTGCATTTTCATTCCTTGAGAAAAAACAACATCGCTGATCATCAACGGATGGTGCCACTAATTAAACTGTGTCCCACTTGAGCCATTTCATTAACAGGTTAAGTAACAACTGGGTTTTACCATACCCAGACAGACCGATGATAATTCCTCAAATGGATTTTGAGTATGCAGGATGGTATTTAGCTGGTTCTTGCTCTTGTGTTGCAGAAAATTCAATAACATTTATATTAATATAAATATGATAAGGTACACTAGTGTCACAGAGAGACCATAAGCAGTGCTAGCCACGTGTGCGATCATTATCACACATCGAAAAGCAGTCAAAGAGAAATAACCCCGTTGTGACTGAACAGTACGGACAATAACCGCAACTCTGCGCGTCTTCGATAAGCTCCCTCAGAAACGGATTTCCAGGTGCTATTTTTGCAACCGTATGCCGGGGTAGATTTCGCGTTTAATATCTTATGATGTGTATTCGCGCGAAGGAAACTTTTCAGCCGAAGACTGATTTCGTGTGTGTGTATGTGTGTGTGTGTGTGTGTGTGTGTGTGTGTGTGTCCTTGTTGTTTCAACAAACCAAATAAAAAGAGGGCTGGACCGCTGGACAGTTGTAAACCAATATAATTCGTTTGCTTCCTTTGATCTTAAAAGGAAGTGATATTGGTGTATTTTGGGGGGGGGGGGGAATTGGGAAAATTAAAACAATTATGCATCCACAGCTGTATGTGTACTCGGGTTGGAGATGATTTTATGAATCAAAATAACGATTAGTCTTACTCGTTTATATTACTTCCGAAAAAATATAACATAAGAACTGTCGGTGTTGTAGCGGTAACGTCGATGGATAACATGAGACATTTTGTGTTCGAATCACAAGACTGATAAATAAATTCAGTTTGAAAAAAAACTGGAAGTTGTTTTAATGTGCTTCGGACTATAGACGCAGTGAGGTCCAGTGTCCCCTATAAGTCACCTTTTCATTAATCTGGAATTTTTTAAAATATTCAATTCGTTTGTCCGTGGTAAAATTAGATCGTTGTAGCTGTGGTGGTGTTGGTGATGTT
>JAECUM010057961.1:0-13052 GCA_016617855.1 Megalonaias nervosa | reverse complement strand
CTCATTCGATTATTCTTTTCAGCTCATTATGTCCAAACGTACACTATGACAAATGATAGAACTGATAGGGCTAATAATCATTGTGTGGACATTAGGTACTCGTGAACAATCGAAAGTTTTAAAATGTCAAACTTATATATAATCACACAATAAACTCGTAACAGGGTCAACTCTGATTATTTTATTTCAGATTTAAAGCGAACAGTCACGGTATATCTACACAGGTGTTTGTGGCTTGGTGCGCGGTATAAATGGTTAAGTGTAATACCGGGTCTGACCTGGATCAATGGTCAACATACTAATTTGTCTTGTCAGATATTGAACTTTATTGTAAACGGTATTAATTACTGCAGTGGCAGAGTGTTCTCACTCACTCACTTACTCTCTGTCTCTGTCCCTCTGTCTCTCAGTCTGACTCTCTCTTCAGTCTTTCAAACAGACATACAAATAATATACGATATAACGTAGGAGCTGAATAGATCAAGCATTCGTTTCCAAGCATGAATTGACTGGTCTAGTCTCACAAAATAAGCCGTGCAGAGGAAAGCGTATAGCCTTATCCATCAACCCGATTTTGTTACAATCTTGCACACAACCTACAATCTTGCACACAGACTACAATCTTGCACAAAACCTACAATTTTGTACACAACCTAGAATCTTGCACACAACCTAGAATCTTGCACAAAACCTACAATTTTGTACACAACCTAGAATCTTGCACACAACCTACAATCTTGCACACAACCTACAATCTTACACACAACCTACAATATTGGAACCGCCTTTTGATTACAAACCAAACGTTCCGCCTATACTTTCCAGCAACCGTTTTATGATTACAACCCAAACACACTACATATACTGTACAGCAGAAGTATTTTGATTATTAACCAAACACAAACACCTACTGTCAAGAATCATTTTTCATTCGGGGATTAAACAATGAATTAAAGTTAGTCGTCTCGTGGCCAACTATCTTTCCTATTGCCAATTTTGTGTAAGCCACATTTGTAATTAGAATCACGCTATTGTGGTTGTAAAGGTTTGATATCCAGAACGTTTCAGACTTGACGTAAAAGAAAACATCCATCCGTCCGGTTCGGAAAGTTGACCTAAAGGAATCATCGATATAGAGAAACGTTATTTGTTTTGAAGAAAAAGCATCACACACCATTGTTTCAAAATCAGCACGGTTAATAATAATGAGAAGATTCTCTGGCTCGAAAAAGGAAGACAGAACAAGCATTTTAAACATGAATGTACAAGAGGTTGACAATATTGTGAAGTCAAACATGATTTGTAATGCATCAAGCAATTTTATTTGACCATGCAAGCTACGTTCCTAAGCTAAAGAAAGCTGCGGCGTAGATGAAGAAGTAATGTCTTGGGATAGAACATAAAAAGCAAATATAGGGTGTAATCTTCCAGTTGAAGCAACACAATTTTCCTGCTTTCATGAAGACCAGTTCTGCACTCTGTCATTTATTATATTTTCAAGAATGCTTTTGGTTGCCGAAAAGCTGCATCTTTTAAAGCACAAAATCGTCAAACAAGCATCAGTTTTAAATGGCGTTAGCTTACAAAATGCTAATTTTAAAATATTTTCTAAATCAAGTCCTCGGTGTCGTACGAGTCTTTAATACACAGGATACATCTGTTAAAATTCATTGGAGAATCGTTTTAGAAAATGTAGTGAAACCGTAACGTTTCCTTTCGATAATGGAATGTTTTTCTCAAACTCTCCATTTATACAAATATAAAGACTGTCGAAATACAATTTACTGAGAGAAAAATAATGTCGATCTGCAAATTCTCAATGAACGAGATACGCGTTTCGACCTTCCTAGTAAGCGGCGATGGCAGAATCGACTTTAAAAGAAATGACCTTTACCTATGGCGTGGCTGTGAAAATACCTGTATAATAGATCACTGTTGCAAAAGTTTGTTACAGGAGAGAGAGAGCTAGAGAGAGCTAGAGCGAGCGAGCGAGCGAGAGAGAGAGAGAGAGAGAGAGCAGTGTATTCGCCCAGACAAACATAAACACCGAAACAACAGTAATGTACCTTATCCTACCGTCAGAAAATGCAATTTAAGACGTTGAAGAGTTTTACGGTGCTCGATCTGTATACATTTGCAAGCTATCTCCAAAGCATTGCCAAACTGATCATGATAAAATTTCCGCATGAGTTTTGCCGAGATCTTCATTATTAAAATAATTCTCGTGTCATATGATGACATTAGTATATTGGTTGCTGATTTCTTTTTAAATAACTAAGATCACGTTTGTCTAACTGTTTTCTTACTTGTCCCTTCAGATGGTCGACGATGAAGTTTTTGAGCTTCGTTGATATATGTTAAGGGCTTGCATAAGATGAATTCTTTCTACTAAGGTTTTGATTGAGTGTAATTATTTATTCAAATAAGGGCTTGCATAAGATGAATTCTTTCTACTAAGGTTTTGATTGAGTGGAATTATTTATTCAAATATTTTTTCACTAGCAATATAAAGTGCAATTCAATAATATTCTTAGACTGAAACATTAATTTGGACTTTTAGTATGTTTTGACAAGGACATCTCGAAATATATTATTGTGATTAATTGGATTACTGACGAACATCATCACACTTCAGGCACTGGTAAATTAGTACATTCAAGACTTCAAGAACATCAACACCTTCAATACTGGATCTTTAATTTGAACACTGCCCAATATAATTGAAGTTTATTTATTTGTACTGGTGATATAACTTTTTTTTTTATAGCTATCTGGGATTTAATTCGCAATAATGTAAGTTCTTTATAAATTTCCACTTTGTTTTTTAGTGTTACGTGTAGGCTCGTACAAAAGTAAAAAGAAAAGAGTGAAGTCAGCAAGCTTTGTTAAATTTAACAAAATAATTTATTTCCCTAGAAAACAAGGTAAAACTTTGAAATAGGACTTACGGTTTGTGAATATAATCCAAAAATTAATCCTAGAATTGAAAAATATAAGTCCTATCGCTAAACAGTTCTAATTGAATCCAAGTTCGAATCTCGATGAAGTTCCAATATGGAAGGCGATGACGTCTTCTATAAGGTTTTGTTGTGTCAACAGTTCCTTGTTGAATTTTGCGAAGGATAGTTTTCCGGCTTTAGAATTCCAAATAATTTCCACTGAATGTCTTTGTCCAAGAATTTCGTCGAAGAAGAGTATTTTCCAGGGTGAATAAATTATTTTAAATAAAAGACTCAATTTAAATGGCAACAACAAAAATACCTTTCGGCCTGAATGTATATTTTACGAATGAACAAATCCACTAGAAAACGTCTGTTTTAACCCACGATTTTAGATCACATGATGGCTCACGTGACGGGGCTACGTGATCACTAATTTGAACAACGCAGTAAAAAAGTGCCATTTAGCACGTAGCCTAGAATAGCCCTAGCTAAGAATCAGATTCTCACGCTGGAAATAAATAAAAAAGAAAGGCTGTTTACAACTTAGCTAACACGTGGGCCGAACATGACCTTGGTAATAACCAATCATTTTCATTCAATGTTTACAAAATCGGAACCAAGGTTACGAACTAGGTTAGCTAAAATTAGTAATAAAGCAATACTTTTGCTTTCTAATCAGACTAAAAGAACAGAACTTAATTTACTGGGAAAAATATCAAATCCATTAAAAATATTATCCTTACAATAAAATGTAATGAAACAAAAATTAAAAAAAAGAATTTACAACTAACACACAAGCAATTTAGTTACATATACGTAACACTAGGGAAATAAATTATTTGCTCAATTGTAGAAAACTTGTTGGATTTTGCTCGTCTCTATTCCTTAGTTTAGCAACATAGAGTTGTAATAATATATATTTGAACATACTGAGTTTGAAACAGTTCTCTTGTGTCGTCTTCTTCCATTTTAATCCATGACTGTCTTTGTGGCTTTTAGACTTTCTTCGCTTTTCACGACATTATTAAAATATAGATGTCTGTCTAGAACTTTTGGGTAAAAGAGTTAAATACGTTCTAATAATTGTCCGTAATGTGTAGATTGTTCTGTTTCTGACAATCTTTTCGATCCTTCAAGAATTATCATTATAGTTGTAACTGTGACATTTCGATGAGGTTAAGATTAAGAGCTAAATAAGGTATCCGTTGTTCGTACCAGTGATGGAGTTCCCTCCATCAATTGTATGGAGATAAAGTGAAACGTCGTCCTTCCATAAGATTCAAAGGTACACGTGTTATGCTTTTCGAATAAAAAGATGTACTTTTACATTTTTCCATCTGATCTCATCACTCCTCCTAAACGAGGTCGAGTAAATGATCCTAACACAAGAACATCCATATTTAATAATGGTCCGATCAACATCGGTTGAACCAGCATTTGTTTGGAATGTTGAGCATTATTTTATATTTATTTTTATATATATAATGTTGAGCATTATTTTTCACTATCTGACGAAGAATGTTCCGATATTTGCAATAATTGTTTCTGTATCTTGGACAAATGTTATATTCTATTCAAAATATTTAAGTAAAATTCACAAACGGAACTGATGATTTCTTTTGGTGCTTTTGGAATGATTTGTTTTCGCATCTAAGAACTGGATTTGGTCAGAGAAAGTTTGCATAAAGGGATGTTGAGGTCATACTTCTTGGTGACATCTTTTGTTTCAGGAGGAAAACCACTCAAGATAATCTTTTCTCAAACGTCCTTTTTTATTACTCTAAACAGTGTCGACTGATTGTCAAACACGTTGTATCAACTTCACTATTGGCAGCACTTAGTATGCTTAAGTTTGTGTTGACAATTATTAATAATAATCTTAATAATAAGATTTAATAGTGCTTATGACTTCATTTCTCTTGAGATGGTTAGGGTTTCGTCGTTTCTAGAAGGATTATGTAAGTTCCCATTGGTTGGGTCAGGTCGCATGAATAGGCCAGTTCGACGCAAAATGAGTACTAAGTTCCGTCGGGTGGGGTCTATTGCGAAATATAGTCGCAATTGACGGTGTATATAAAATGAGAACTTAGCAATCAGTTTTACTCCGATTTGAAATCATCTTCATATCTTTTGTTCCTGTTGTAAGTCTGCAGACGTATTTTATGTTGTACTTAGATATTATTCGAGAAGAAAAAAGATTTGTTTGAACAGTTCGTTGTAAATAGAAAGTGCTTATTTTTGGGGCTATGATATTATTTTGGAACTGTTGTGAATTATTTCTAATTCTGGCGACGTCATCTTGACAACGTGCGGTTTTAAAATTCATAGAGAACTTTTTATTCATTTAGAAATTTCATACAATTCTATCAGGATTATTCTGGATTCACATCATAATACTTGAAGTTCCTCTCATATTTTAATTTATGACATAGATAATTAAATTCTTTGCTAAGTTTTACAAAACATGTTGATTTGCTTCTTTCTGTTACTAAGTTTCTGACCATAGAGTCGTAACATTTATCTTGTGTGAACTAGCAGTACCGCTGCTCATCTTCTGAGTCTGCTGCAGTCTTTGTGGATTTGATTTTTGTTTTCTTTGTTTTAGATTTGATATTAGTATCCCATTTTGAAAGGGAATGATTAATGACATCATCTAATGTACACACTCTTGTGTTCTGCTAGTCCCTGTGGAATTCATTGTCTCTAATTTCTCCAGGAATGTCGATTCCTTCTCATTATTTTCTTTTCGTGCACTATTACTACTACTTCTATGTTCGTGGACATGAATTATTTCTTATCTATGATGGGTTCTTCTTCATCTACCACTGTTTTTATTATTGATTCTAATTCTACTTTCACTTCCGCCTTTTAGTCTTGCACTGGTTCTAAGTTAACTTCTTTTCTCAGAACAGTCAAACACACTATCACTGTGATCATTAACCACTTCTTGTATCCAAGCATCGAAGCCAAAACGTTTCCATTCGGAAATTTGTTGGTGCAACCAAGTAGTTTGATATTTATTGGCAAATAATATCTGATAAATGTCGACCTCAAAAGGAAGTACACAACTTGTCCACAGCACTATTCCTCACACTTTGAACATAATTTGCCTTCCTCGTACATATAAATTTGGGGTGGTCATATCTTTGCTACATGTACTGTTCTTAAATTATGAATATCGAATCTGCGGGTGAACTAAATCCGAGAAAAATAATAACTGATAGGTAGAAGTCGTGGCATCGAGATTCTTCATAGATAAGCAATTCTCACCATTTGGACACTTTCAAAACAATCAGTCCTCTTAGACCATTATTCCCACTGGTTAAAACGTCTATGCCGTGAAGAATACAATTGTTCCTCACGTTCCACTTTAACCTGTAAGAGCTCTTTGTTACTCTGTTCTCACAACTAAAGGGGGCAATCTACGAATTCTCTATTCTGAACTATTCATGCGGATAATAATCATGCCCTCCGAATAAATGTAGTGAATGCACGGAGACCATCCAGCATGTTCCATGAATGCTATCTATATACTCCCATTCGTGGATCTTCACACCAAAACTGAAACACTGCATCGGGTTCCTTCATCCGATTAGATAAATCCCACTCTGGTTAACGTGTTGGTTTTTGGCACTCCATCCAGATCTTTGGGTCATTGTTTAAGCCTTGTGAGTCGACTTTCAAAGTTACCATAGCATGGCAAAGCTAAAGCAGACTGCAAAAGTCCTTGGTCACATTGGTCACAGTCATAAATGTATCTAAGGAATTATGTGATACTGGTAATAGTATCAAGAATCAAGAACGTGTATGTGCTTTCCATCTCGGAAATCTGGCCCTTGCAATACGAAAGCTCTGCGAACTCATGTAAGGTAAACTTTCAAGGTATAACGAGGAGAAGAAATGTCCTGAAGTTTTCGCTTTTAGAAATGCCTCCTTGCTGTTAAAATAGTTCTGCTTGTTTTCATTATTTGGCTCTGTCCGATTTTTGAATGTTCTTACAATGTCTTTTCCATTATGCGGTATCGTTTTTTCTACATGCAGGCTAAGCACATACGGTGTTCCATACTGTATTTTGGACGAAACATTTTTTATTTTGATAATGTGGCGTTCATCAATCAGTAACATTCAGGGTCGCTCTTTGCCTAGGGAGGTCTGACATACGTCATGTGAAGAGTGGCCATTCCATCGGACATGTTAAGCTCGTCCTTGTATTATTGGACGTCTTTGCGTCGATGGTTTTGTAGGTTTTCATTCTGCCGTTGCACTAAACCCGCTCCAAATACTAAACTTCAAATTGTGGTGATTGTGGAATTGTCGTTTCAGTGTATCTAATAATGAGTTCCACAAATATGTAATGAAACCTTCTGCTTTCTCTGGTGGCACTTCAGTCTCGAAATCTTTAAATGTCACCATGTGCGTGCAAGCAGTGTTTCTAAATTTTCTGAAAGTCACTTTTTGCGTCTCACTCGAAAGTGAAAATAATGTTTCGAAGCTGAAAAACGACTTTCTTTCGTGATGGATCTTGACTCGCTTAGTCCTGTAATAGACGTAGAGGATAATAATTATGTTTCACCTATGTCATCTTCGAAACCACTGGCATAAGGTGAAACAAAAATTCGTCGTTTCTTGCTTTCTGCTTCTGGTTTCGTCTCAGCAAAGTGTGATCGTTTCATACTGATGTAAAAATTGGATTGCGCAACATTTTGCACACGCTTCCCAAACGTATAGAGGGATTCTCACCATAAGAGTATGTATTTTTTCAATTTCAGACTGTGAAGAAGATGGAAGATTCAAAACGTATATCCCTTCTCGTCAAAGACTTACATTGAGCCATTTGACAGTACTCCATTTCCAATGTCATTGGTCTATTCAGTCAAGAGAGAAGGCAAGATACTTGCTATGCACTTCAAGAGGAAGGACGTTGGGATTTAGTATATCCACAAGGTCAAAGTAAAGGCAGAAGGAATGAGAGACAAAAGTAAATATACCTGTTATTATTGTCAGGAGATTGGTCAGTGTATCCCACGAAAAAAGAGAATAACGTGAAAGAGAATGAGATGAACAGATGAAGAAACCATACCCGTGAACAAATTCAAGAACGCATGACAACTCAAAGAGTGTAAGAGGCACACCTTCAACGAGTGAAAAAATTCATCAAAATAAGAAAGACGGGCAGTTAAAACAGAAATAAGAAAATGGTCTTTTGATATGTGTTATGAAAATTTCACAGTGATTCTGATTTCAAAGAAATATGCCAAAAGATGAAACGTGTATCGTTGTCTAGATTTGTCTGCCTTATCATATGATAAGATACTTAAATACACTCACTGACGAACATAATTAAATCATGGGGATGGGATTTAAGGTTTACTTGATTTGGCAGTCATTGAATAGTATCTCTTTTAAAAGTTGGCTCTTAAAGGGCTGTGAGCATTTTTCTGTAATCGCAGAAGAAAAAAAAACTTACGGACGTGACATCATCAGGTTCAACTGTCTTAATCGATTTAGGCGGCCAAGTCTGATACTTCTGCCACTGCTTTTGTTGGTGACCCTAAAGTTTTAGGGCACTCTCGGGAGCAAATAAACCCTATGTTTCATTTTGTCCCCAGAGTTTTTCCTGCGTGTTTACACATGGCGTCATTTTCTACTCAAATCATTGCGTTTCTATTAATATTAATGATATATGCGTAAAATGGTTACGTCATAATCAGGGGGGACTGCTCTTTCGAAAATCACACATGTTCAATATTTCAAGCCGATAGGGAAGATTTCTCGCTCGTCTCGATATGTATATAGACTATTGAATTGCTTTAATGTTGCACCATGAACTGATCATTTGCCTACTTCCAAACTTAATGTTGGTAGTTTATTTTCTAATGTTGTTACTATTTTAGAAAAAGCACTTTTACAAAACGTATAATAGCGAAAATGATAGAACCACTTTGTGTTATATTCAAAATTTTAATTTCCTCTTCTTTGCAATCAATCGTAATTGTATTTTCCAAAGAGCCATATTCAAGGCAGCCACTCAGTCAGTCCCTCTTCGCCGCCGTCTATACAATATGTTTGGACGACGAGTGTCAGGCTTTTCTCAAGCAGTATGAAGCATCTGGAGACCCCCAGACATAGCAGATCACCTGATTGAATCCCTGGACACTGTCAGGTGCACTCCCTGGGAGGAAATTACAGGTTCACTCGACTTCACACGCTCTAGCACAGCTCAGAAAACACCAGTTCAAGTTCACATTGTTGTCAATTTTTTTTTTTACTACAAGTGGCAAAAGCACCCCTGGATAAACAACACTGGCGTTAGGTACGAGATGAGTGGCGACAATACTACCGTCGGAAGTCAGATGAACTAGATCAGTGGTCCCCAAACTTTTTCGGGCCACCGCCCCCTTGGTTATCCTCAGCGCCCCGACCTTACCACGTAGGAAGCATTATTCATCATTAGCGCCCCCTCCGTAATCCCACCGCCCCACTTTGGGAACCACTGAACTAGATCAAACTACTCCAGAGGCATTTATAACAACAGAGCTTGAAAAGGTGCTATGCAACATCATATCAGGCAAAGCAGCTTTTAACATTATTTGTTCTGGTTTATTGTTTTTAAAACTGGCATGTTTTAAATTTTTCCTTTTGTTATTCGATAATAATCCAGGAGCTTTGGTATGACTCATTATGTTAAACATTTATACAATAACATTGATCGTACCATTTATTCCAGTTAGAGCTAGGTAACGGTCACTTTAGACAACACCATAGCAATGATGTGGGGCAATTACCAAACAACTCAAAAGTAACCTCAGTTTTACTGGTATTCGTTACGAGGTTTTCATCATGCTAGCTATCATCAAGTTGAATTATGGGATATATATATATTCGCACATTTAACAACATTTGCATGTGTCAGTGTCAAGGTCCGTGCGTTTATTTACTCCATCTTGAAATATCATAAGTCTTTTGCATAATCTACATTTGGTTCAGTCAAGTTGCATTGTAATACCTACTCATGGTGTTGAAAACTGTTGATTCTTACAAAAATTCGTCCTAAATTTGCATGATTTCTTCTTGGTTATTGCTTATAACATGGCTGCAAACTACAATGCTATAACCACATGTCTTGGTTATTGTTCACATGCATTTGTGGTGATTTACTCCATGTTCCATTTAATGTATTAGAGTTACAGTCGTGTCTATATACTTTCCTTAGTTTAAGACACATCTTCTTGGCATTGCCAGCAACTAAATTAGTTTCAATAACACTTGCTATTGAAAGTGACAAAGTTTGGCATCCATAAGATAATATGATAAATGTTAAACTTACCTGCAGCCACTCCATCTCTTCTATATTACGACATACACCAAGTATACAAGATAATGGCTGAAAGAACGACACATGTTTATCTCCAGTCTTTAAGCTGTTGTTTAGCAACGCTAGTGCCACAGTTACGGCCGGTATGAAATCGATTCAACGTATGAATTGTTTATAAGAAAAACCAACTACACATATTTAAGCCAAACAATGTTTGTTGTTGAAGAGTTTGCATGATTAATTGAAAACAATAAAGAGGTGGCACCAGTGTTCGAGGCGTCCGGGGCGATTCTCATTATTGGGGCCACTTCATTGCCACAGAGAACACTTTTTATGTCAGTTGACAAACACTGTCCTCCTTCCAACATCTAAATACAAGTTTTCCGTAGAGTTGACCGATTATATTAAGATGAGGTAAAATATGCAAATTTCAGCTGCGAAAACGGTCTTGGCAACACCCCCTCCGCGCCTTTTCCTGGCGCTCTGGGGCAATTGCCCGCCCCACCCTCCTTGAGCAGCCACTAATATTATATTTGTCCTATAATGGTACTAGCTTGTGGCAAATATAAGGAAATTTGCTCTGTCATATGATCATCCATTAAATATTGAACACTATAAGGGAGACCCAATGAGTAATCGATTATTGACTAATGATATCGCAGCATTCACAGCAAGATTGTGCTGTGGCGTCTTTTGCATACTACCTCAAATCTGCAGAACACCATTATGAGCTATTAATTGCATACCATTCTATCGTTTATATGATTTTGCTCATCTTTGTTCAAATAATATCTATTACGCAGAACATATTCAAATGTCCTAATTGAGTCATCAACTGGGGTTCGTATTAAAGAATATTAAAATATTGTGACACAACGTTTGTCTCATATACACACACACACAGACACACACACACACACACACACACATATATATATATATATATATATATATATATATATATATATATATATATATATATATATATATGTGTGTGTGTGTGTGTGTGTGTGTGTGTGTGTGTGTGTGTGTGTGTGTAATTATTAAAATTACTTAAAAGTATAATTTCAATATTGAGTATTTTGCTTTGACGTCGATTTTGTTGTTTCTTTTATTCCTTGTCTAAATTCTTCCAATTCTTGAAACACTGTTTTTTCTATTCTATTATATTTTATCTGCAGATTTTTGTTCAAGATATTTACTTGTGTCTCTACTTGACTTTCTGCACGTTATAATATCATACCATGCAACCAATTGTTGACCCTAATATGTGTGTGTGTGTGTTCTTTAACCAATAAGTAATATGTTACTCATTCATTATTAAATATTCAAATATTGCTACTATAATATCTTATGATGTTACTCGCATGAGAATAAATGATATTTCGTACATCTTACGTGCTGCTATATACGGTAAATCATTTCGTCATTTATATAAAGAATACTTAAGGGACTAATTGATATAAGTGAAAACAATACGTTAGGACTAGTTACATTAATATAACTTCCTGTAACAAAACTGCAGTGTCTTATTAGTGAAGTTAGATAGGTTGTATTTCATGTTTAATCGTCAGTATTTATTGGTTGGAATAATATCCTAGAAGTATAGCCTAAAACATCAAGTATATTTTTTCGAATTGTAAGATCAACCCTGTACTTTTCTTTTAATATTACTGTAAATCTTAATATGGTATTGACTGGTTCAACTGTTGTGTCATTCGTATTTCCATATGTGTGTGCGTGTTTCCTTGTTTCTGTTCTTTGTTTTCCTTGATGGGGATGGTGGAATGGTGGTGGTCGTGTTTGTGCCTCAATTTCGGTTTGTAACCAGTTTGGTTATCAAATAAAACGCCTTTGGCTCGATCGGGTTCCAGTTGCTTGGTTTCCAAGGGCATACATAAAAGGAAGCGAATCAATTGTGTCCTGGGTCGTCCAACCGTGAACACCAAAAGGCTGCATAATCCGCCACTAGTAAATAGATTTACTAGTTGTTTTACTGTCCAGTTCGTACGTAGTTATACGATAGTCTCAGAGCTTAGCCAATATCCAAGTTGGGTACAGACTGATTTTCATGTAGCGCTGAGAGCAACTGATTATCAGGGGAGGTAAACCCGAGAACTATTCTAGTTTTGCGCTAAATTTCGTTTTCTCCCCTTTCAGTTGGTGACTTTAAATGAAACAAATATCTAAATTTTGTTAACTTCTTAGCGTGTGTGGCAACATTATTTCCACTTTTGATCGGTTGCAAGCACAATAATATTACTAATATTAATAATTAATTAATATTTAATAATATTGTTTATATTATTTCTTCTGTCTTTCTACTTGTCTTTTCCAAATTACAAGACTATTTTGGAAACATGATCATGATTGTGATTAATCATTAATTGACTTATTTGTTATGTATTTAATAAAGTTATTTGGTGAGTTATCTGGGCCTCACTATATAAATTATTACACATTTACTTTCGCTTCCCTTAGCTTTAATTGCATACACAAGTTTCCATTCATATGCAACAATGTGCGACACCACCGACGTCTACACTCATTTGAACAGTCTAACAAACTGTGTTTCTGATATTCTCTTTCCCTCTAATTCTCCCTCTCCCCCCTCCAGCTTGTAGCACGTTCAAAATATAACACAAAGCTCAATATTCCAATCAGAATTCATTAATTTACTTAGATGTGGTATTGTGTTTTCAAATAAGTATCTACTCGGTTACCCTCACCAGAAAGCCACAAAAAATAACCAAACAGAAAAGATTCCACCTAGCCCACGGTACAGTATATATATA
>JAECUM010057960.1:0-38933 GCA_016617855.1 Megalonaias nervosa | reverse complement strand
CCCCGAAAATCCTGACCCCCCCCCCCTTGCAAAAAATCCTGAGAGCGCCCATGGGTGGTGCGGCCCTTGGGCCATAGGAAATGCTCTCATGCGGCCCTCAGGGTGGTTTGAGTTTGAGACCACTGTTATAGGTGAACTGCTTTAAATACGAGCTTGTGCCTTTTAAAGATTTCGTCTTTATAAACGTTCTTTCGACACAGTTACAGCCCTTGTTCAGTCAGTTGTGGCTCATATGAAAGGCAGTTTATTTTAAATAACCAATATAGGTTTTGAACCATTAAGTATATTCTGGTGTAATTTGGTGTGAACGCCTGTAAATCGAAGATGATGTGTCTTCTGCGTCATTGTAGACAGAATTACGATGCTCATTGCAGAGTTACGATGCCTTTTCGATTTATCCTAGCGCTTCACATTGGTTTGGGGATGTTTCAGTGTGCCTTGAGGCCGTTTGGTGCACCATTTTTTTTTACGGGATTGCCAAGGCATGTTTTAAATGGGGCGGAGACGTGTGTCAGTGATAGAGAAGCAGATCCCAAATTGGAGGGGTGGGGGTGAGGGCATTTTAACTGCTGAATCCAAATCCATTTTAGGTCGTCCAAGAGCAGAGTCGCCTACATCTGGTCATGACATACTCCGGATGAGAAAATCATAGGTCTGAGTTAGGCCAACACGTATATCTCCACCTTCTTTTAAACATTACTGGTACTAAGGTCTGAGTCTCTCTGGGCATGGGATTAACTTTCATGTCCGCTTACCTCGATCTTGGGGCCCCGAGTGGCCGAGTGGTCTAAAGCGCTTTTCGTTACGGATCACTGCCATCTCACCTCTGTCTGCGTGGGTTCGAGTCTTGAATTCGGCCAATGTGGGTATGTGAGAAAGCTTGTCAGTAGCTTTTTTTCCGGGGGGGTTTTCCCGGGTTCTTCCTCCACCATTAATATTGGCCGCCATGCATAGCCTATCGTCTGCTGAAAAATGGCGTTAAACCCTACGACAATATCAACAACAACCTCGATCTTGGAGTGAATGGGAAGCAGCTTTCGCTTAGGTTTGAAGTAAAGGTTGACCTGCGATTTGCGCGCGCGCGCGCGCGCGCGCGAGAGAGAGAGAGAGAGAGTACTAACACTTTATACTCGAAACTCTGTTTTTAGAAATCATGGTTCTACCAACTTGAAGTCTTTAAAAATTTGCAGGAACACTTCCTAGGCAAATTTTAGCCGTTTCTGAAAATTTAAATCATTGTCCATCAGTAGCTGTTTCATCACAACGTTTTGAGTAAAATCACAATCTCAGTCTTGAAAATATTATGAATGCATGGACAGCGCTCTAAATTGCTGCTTGGTACAAAAAAGTCTGAAACCATAATAAATTTCTGCCTTTTGGTGATTGATTTGTGCCTCACATTATTTCTAAATAGCAGATTATTATATATGTATTTTTATGCGGCACTACAAAAACGGATGTTTCACAATTTTGACATTTAAAGATCTTTAGAGATTTTTTTAATAAAGATTTTCTTGATATTCTGAAATACCTTTGATAGACTTTCCGCATAATGGCACTTTTTTTTTTACGGTAATTGTATTTTCTATCCTGTTCGTGACCTAAAGGTTAATAGGTCCTTGGTGGGAAAGGTCACAGTTGATTCAAATCTATACCGTTGACAAATACCACACAACTTTAAAAGGGCCTTCCGATAGATTTCTAAATTCTTCAAGAGCTATTCAGCAATGTAACATATTTGGTAAAGAAGAAAAAGCTCGCTCGAAACATTTCATATAAGCATGTGTACATAAGTTGAAAAAGAATCTGCGTGGAAGCGTATTATAATTGTAGCTTGCAATGATGACTGAATTTATGTGATGCTTGTGATTCATTAGGCTACATGAATTAACAGCAAGTCTGGAAATTGTTCACAAGGAATGTTCTGCAGATTATTTGTCTAGTCTTTACAAATATTAAGTTTTCTTGACATGTCTGTCGTGTAGTGGAAATATAGTAAATGTGGTTTTTGTTTAGGTAACTTCTGTTTCGACTGTATCGCGATGAAGACAAGCCTGTCCTTGGTTTCATATCTGGACACTAACAGATTTCATACAACCGTTGTTTAACTATTCAATTTTCATGTAAATATCCATACCAGCAGAGAATTCACGATATCTTTGGTAATTGGTATTATGACTTTTATAAAGTGATCAGTAACTTTCCTATTCTCTGGCCTCACTCAGGTGATACCTTCATTTCAGTCGGCAGTTGATTCTGATTTATTCACAACATTTGTCATTGTTACCGTTGTTTTTGTATGCAAGTATTTCGGCGAGATCATTCGAGACTGTCTTTTAGGACAGATGTATAGCAGGAAAAAAGTGTTCGCAAATTCATATGACGCACCTAATTTAGGATTTTGGACATTGTTCCCTTTTCATCTTTGTTTGACATAAACCATTGATCTCTTTACACTACTCAAAATCATGAGAGTTCTTTATTTCCACAAAGTCGGTTTAGACGGCAGATTTAATAATACCTCTAAACTTTGAAGACGGCGGGTTAAATACAACCTAGCAACTTCATAGATTCTTGCCCTTATTCCGTGCAGTTGAAAGGGTTTACATGGAGAGTGAGTCGGGCTGGGAAAACATTTCTAATATCTTTTGTTGCCCAGTAATCTAATTTGGTAGCGAACTAACCCGTTCCATGAATTACCGGGTTCAGTCACAATACTTTAACAGAGTAATATGCTGGTTTATTTGCTAAGTGCATCGAGGCGACTCGTCAGAAGAGTTGCTACTTTTAACAAGTAATTCAGCCCACTGATCGTGGAAAAGTTACCAAAAGATATATATGTGTTGGTTGGTTTGCTTGCTTTTAGTTTGTTCAGGGCAAATTACCAGATTTATTTTGGGGAAAATCCTCAAATTTAGATTTTCTTTGCCAAGTAAAATCCCAACATGGCTTTTAGAGTGTTTTGAGATGTTTGTTTAGCTTCTAATGATTTGTTTTCTTTATTATGTTTGAAATCTGTTTTACATGAAGAATTGCGTAATAAGCCACACAACATCCTTAAAACATACCTATAAGGATGCAGTAAAATGTTCTTGTGCGCATTTAAGAGCAATACAATTTATTTCTTTTAATGCACTTTAGTTATAGAAAAGTCTATTCAAAATGGTGTGTTCGCTAAACTTTCATAAAGAAAATGAATAATAAATAGTACGCAGAAGAAAGCTTGGCTGCCTTGTCAGTCTGAAGAGTTCATACAGAACTTCGCATGATGTAATATATATTAAGTATTTTGCGTTCATGACATTGGGGAGTGGCATCGCCCCCTCTCCCCAACAAGCAGGAAAGAAAATTGCTTCCTCAGCAATTTTTACTGTGTTCCCAGAGAAGGTGAAATACGTCACAGTCAGTTTTAAGAAAAGGATATATATATATATATATATATATATATATATATATATATATATATATATATATATATATAATTTGCATCTAATCTCAGTTTCATGGTTGTTTCTTCCAGTTGTTTTAGTTTCAGCCCTTCAATCCGCTATCGTTGTGATTAACTGAAAATTTATGGATTCCAATTCCCTCTGTAATGTTTATCCTTTTATGAAAGTTTTGTATTCGGGAACATGTCCTAATTAGTACTAATTCATTCACGGCGCATTTTCTTCGCATTGCATTTACTAATTGGGGGATTCCAGTGAAGCAAACAAAGCAAATATCATTCCCCACTCACAAATGCAAAAGAAGAAGAGTTCGTTGAAATATGCATGGAATGTAATTTTCTCAATAACTGTAAATGCTGTGTTTCGAACAAAGACAGATTGGTTTCATTGCCCCGATGAGATATGCCTGCCATATTCAGTTAGTCGGTGTTGTAAAATTTTGGGAAGGGAACTCAGCAGCGAGTTAGGAAAATATTTTCTTTAAATTTGTATCTGCACGATGATTCATTTTGTTAAAACAAATTCCCCAGGCGTATTATATTGTAAAGTGAAAGATGAAAGAATCTTTTATGAAGTGGTCTCAGCGAGTAGCTTAATTCTTGATGAGGATATATTCAGTCTTATTAAAAAAATGTTTTCTGAATAGAAATATGTAAAAAAAAAAAAAAAAAAAACTGCAATGATATTAACCAGTGATTAAAAACTTTATGATACAAATCCATAATTGTTAGTTAAATGGTGTTGAACAATTAGAATTGCAGCTGACTCGAATGCCAAAGGACAGTAAAGCAACTTTTAACAACTTATTTAAGATAAGAAATACAAATATTTCCTCATATTCAGGCACAATATTGTCCGTGAGGTGCCGATCAAAAATTACGTTCCAAAATTGCAAATATAAAAAATTGCAAAATAAATTTTCGAAGATATGCCTTTCCAAATAAACGCAAGTATGAAGTACTGAAAAATGAAAAGTAAAAGGCATAGCTGTTAAAATTTAGTAAACGGTTTGTAAAATAAAAGATTATGGTAAAATTATAAGATCCTTAAAATATAGATTCGGCATATTTGTAATAAATCAGATTCTCTAAAAAAAAAAAAAAATCCAAGATTTTGTCTGGTGACACATCATCATGGAGTTTGTTAATTGATAATATAAGATACAATTTATAAGAAAAATTATAGATTACATGGGATAACATTAAAAGAAAATATTGTCTGAACGATTTCATCTATTACCTCTGTTAATGTAAAGACTAATATTCCGAAGTGTTGAAATTATTTATCTAATAAGATTCCATTTATTGTTGTTACTTGTAGTCTGTATGCCTGTATACTTGTCCATGCGTGCGAGAGAGAGAGAGAGAGAGAGAGAGAGAGAGAGAGAGGGAGAGAGAGAGAGAGACTTTGCTATTATCCTCTCTTGTGGACGTCAACAGGCCCTTATGTGTTTAATGAGAATTGAGAATTCAAAACTTCCATTATGCTGCGAATATGATTGCAGTTTTAAATGTAATCCTTCATTCAATATGTTTAAACAGAAAACGGCTATCTTACCGATAGTCTTTGATATGAGATTATGAGACGTTTTGTGACCAGAATACATTATTTCCCCTAGTCGATCGTGTCGGATTAGATTACGGGCATCTTTTAGCTCAAATGTAGTTGGTTTGGCATGTCCTGTACACATTAGGCGAATAAAAGATTAAAAAAATTGCAAGGCAAAAACGTCCTGGTGTCCCCGTCATCCTCTCGCGAAGACGTGGACAGAATCTCAAGTGTGATTCAACACCAAATCCAGTTATCCGAAGATTGTTGGAATGAAATAAATCTAACTGGCCCTGAATTATTGCAGTTTTTCATAATAATTAGGTTGCGAGTGATAAGTCTTGATTTACTGGACTTGAGAATTCTATTTCCAAATCGGTTACGTGTTTCTTACATCTTTCGGTTTAGTCCTCTAAGTGCAATGGATCATTGTTACCCGTCAGTGAGGATTCAAAAAAGCAAGCACAATGCGCCATTTTACGCCCATCCAAATAAATAAATAAATAAATAAATAAATAAATAAATAAATAAATTATCGAGTATTGTGGATGAAAGGTCATTATACTTTCTTGTCAGTATCCGATTTATGTCCTATTTTCATTTTTGTCAAACTGTGCCGTCGATATTATGATAGGGAGGCAGTTTTACACGCCCAGTTTACAATATGTACAATTCTCTTGATCACTGATTAAAAAAAAAATAATTTGGATTTAGCTTTGAAAAGCAAACCTTCGACATTATATATTTTTTTTTCTGTCTCCGAGGTTTCTTGTTTTGATCACAGTCCCTTAGGGACCGATCGGGGAAGGGGGCTGGAATTTTTTTGGAAAGAGACGTATTTTTTCATATTTTGCTTCAAGATACAAAATATTTCTTAAGCAATATAATGAATATAAGTATATAGTTTTCTTCTTTTAATAGAACTTAAAGGAAGAATAACTTTTGTCACCGGAATTTTTATTTTAAATGGCAGCCCCCACCCCTTCGAAATTTAAATGGTCGCCTTAAGATATTATTCCTGGATATGTACTTCTCCCTTATTGTTTGCGAGTAGTTTGGTTTCGTCCACCATGTCTACGCCAGGTTTAAAGAAGAATTTAGACTTTTTAAAATAAATCTCTTTACTTATAACACGTTAGGAATGTTGTGTGTGCTCTTCTAGTCATGGCATATATACTGCTGAAATAGTTAAGACGAATGAAACCACACCATAATCCGATAGGCATAGTGTAAAATCTAGAGTGGAGTAACGGAGTGGAGTCTGGAAGTCTGTGGTTTATTAATCTAGATGATATTACAGTGTTTCTTTGTCGTCATTTGCGCATGTTTATGTCTGAGCCTGAGATAATAACATTGTCACTGTAGCCGAAAATCCCAACAACAGACCAAATACTTCAGCCAAGAATATCTTCAAGGTCATCTTTGCCGTATTACATCAGATTAAAATGAAAAATCGGTGACAATAAGAAAAGTTGAGTAAGGTGTACGTGTGTGTGTGTGTGTGATTTGGATTTTTAACAATTTTTCAGTCATATCGCTATGATGTCTGCAGTGTGGCAGTTTATAGTGATGTCTAGCACTGGGACATCATGTGCAGACACGTAGGATCATGTCCCACCTAGTCAGATTATCTTGACACCAGGCCAACCAGTCCTAACACTAACCTCTTAATGCTGAGCGCCAAGCAAGGCAGCTGTTAGTACCATTTTATTAGTCTTTGATTCGAACCCGCAACCTCCCGCACCCGAGGTGGACGGTTAACCACTTAGGCCACTGGAGCGGTCTGAGTAAGGTGTAAAAAATTACCAATGTTAGAGAAATTGTGCTATCATCGACTCCAGCTACATAAGACTCTAGATCAGTATCACAAAACTTTTTCCATGTACTCTTTAGGATTCTCTTTAAATTAGATTCTGTGAATCTGTGTTAGGACTGCCTTGCTTGGCGCTCAGCATTAAGAGGTTAGTGTTAGGACTGGTCTGCCTGGTGTCAAGATAATGTGACTAGGTGGGACATGATCCTACATGTCTGCACAAGGCTAGTTAGATACTAGTTTTGCACTGTTCGTCGTCAGTTTATTGCATTTATCTCAATCAATCCCAGACACACGTGATCCCTTGCTGGATCCAGTGCGTTTGAAAGGGCTGTTATTCGCCATATGATTTGTATTCTTTATATATAGAGAGTGTTTTGGTAACTTTTTAACGTTTTATACCTTTCTCATTTTGTCTTATTGATACTGGAATATTTGGTCTTTTGTTGGGATTTTGGGCTGCTGTGACAATGTTATAATTACACGCTCATACATAAACATATGCAGAAACACTGTAATTTCGGTTAGATTAATACACTCCAGACTCCACTCCAACACTCCACACTCTTGATTTTTACACTATGCATGATCAGGTCTCACTGTGGTAGAGCAGATTCGTTCCAGTCGTAAACTAATTCAGATATTCATTTCCTCATATATCTTCAGACGATTATCCAGTGCAGGTCTTGTATGATCTTGTCAACCTTCTGTCAACAGCATATGTCACGTAACGGTCTCAGACAAGCTGCACTCCTTTGTCAGTTGCTCGATGTGCCTCATACCGCCATCGATACTGATAGAGACCTCGTGTAACCTAATGCGTTCTCTGATCATCTTTCGGACTGTGTGCTTATTTATTTTAGAGAGACGCATTCGTCAAAACGAGTCTGCAGTTTCATTCCAGTTTGACATTTCTGCACGCTTTTCAAGGTGTGGGGAGAATGTTTGAAATAATCTCCGCCCATATTACGGAACTATCTTTGCCCTATACCATGCGAAGCAATATTGCGTATTAATACAAAAAAATCGGTCAAGGCGTCTTTGCAAAATAATGTGGTGTGGGTTTTTTATGCATACTTGCTAGAACAGAATCACGTGGAAAGAAACATGATTGGACACAAAATTGGTACATGAGATCATGGGCCTTTGAAATTCTTTCACTGTAGTAAGAAAATGCCAGAATATCCGAGTAAAAACGAAAAAAAAGAAGAATATATATATATATATATATATATATATATATATATATATATATATATAAGGTATATATGTATATAGTATATGGTAAAATACGGCAAGGATACCCAAAATTCCAAAAATCGTCTTGTTTGCTGGGGTTCAGAATAAAATATCGACATTTTTTCTTGTTTCAATGCCATATAAAATAGTGTTAAAATCCTATCTTGCCACAAAGAGGAAGTATTAATCATCTGTCCGCCAAAGGTAGTATATACTCTAAGTATGGGAATCCTAAAGTAATCCAGAAGAAATCACTATTGAAATAACTCAGTCAAGGTCGAGTGCAGGTTTTTGTGATTAGATAGTCAATTTAAATATTTTCTGCATTAATTTAAATTTATAAGTTTTTTTTAATAGTAATTCCGATATCGGTTTTAGTGATTTTTCGTCATAAATATAATGTTTTCGATTTAGGATTTTAGAATCGATGTGTGTGTGTGTGTGTTTAAGGTTAATGTCTCTAGGGGAAATTGGCATATTTCTCGTAAAAAATAAGTAAGATGTTTATGGTCTCAGGTTGTCCCGATTCTTATGCCCATGTGATGAGTGACAAGAAATGGACCCATTTCGAGAGTGTCAAGTAAACGACTTGGAACGGAGACCTGCCATCATATCGCTTTGAATGTATAATTGCGGAACAGATTTGTGGAAACCGATAATTATTTGCTTTAGCAAGATCCCAGTATGAAATGCAATGGATGGATGTTGTTTTAGAACTAAAATTGTTTGATAACTCTTGTGGAAAATATAATAAATGTCATTTATAGTATACGAAAAAAGTGTGTAGTTTCCATTAACTTTACTCTTATATCCTACAACATTACAATCCAAGAATGCAATTAGTGTGCAGCTTGTTTTCAAGAAGTGATGTCTCAACTTTGGCCTTACGATGGTCAGCATAGTAATTAATGCATTTGTTGCTGCCAATACTGCGTTCCTTTTCATCTTTTTTCAATTGTGCTAGTTGTTGCAGCGCGTGGGAGTTATTCCAGCGACGTCGCCGGACATTGATTTCTGCGGCTGAAACTTGGACAACCCTCTCTGATACAAAAAGTTTACAAGTATAAATTGTTGGAGTCAGCTAGCTTTTGAACAAGCCAGTCGTTGCCTTTGCGTCTATGTACGTGACAATGACTGTACCCTTACGGGTACATAAGGGACCAACTCTTCGACCAAAGCAGTGTTACGGAAGATAAGCATTATAACCAGTCTACTGTTATTTGCAAACACGGCATTATGACTGACGGTGCGTCATCAGGTATAGTGTATAACCGATGTTTTAATCTGCTTGGCATATAAGTCTTGGTGAGGTCTGGGATTTTCTTTCGAAGCAGTATATGTTTTTTCGCCCTGAAGACAATTTAAAAATGTTCAATATTTATTCCTTATATGAGAGGAAAATGTATATTTGTTAAAAACTCTTGGGAACCGGATTTTTTTTCTTTCCAAACACAGGTACAGCCCCCCCCCCCTTTAAAATGATTGGTCCCATAGGACCAGGTTATAAAATATTTAAATATATCTGGACAAAACAAGGCAATGGACTGCTTTAATGGACCCAACATAACTGTATATATCATACTTTTAAATGTATTAGCTGAGTGTACAATTTATTCTCCAAGTCTTATAACCCAATATAAAATCTGCTTGAACCATTGTGTTTTTATTTCATTTTCATTTTTGTGCCTCCCCTCCCCTTTCAGTGCTTTAAATGGTCTGTTCCTTCGAGCCCTTTTTTTCACATGAAGAGTCTAGCTCTTTATCGTTAAACACTATTGGTTTTTGTACTCAGCATCTCAGATAACAGCAGAATGAATCTATGGTATCATTCTTTATGCTGACCACTCCAGTGGCCTAGTTGTTAGAGCGTCCGCCTCGGACACGGGAGGTCGCGGGTTCGAACCCCGGTCGAGTCATACCAAAGACTTAAAAAAATGGTACTAGCAGCTGCCTTGCTTGTTAGGACTGGTCGGCCTGGTGTCAGGATAACGTGACTGGGTGGGACATCATGTTATATGTCTGCAGCATGATGCCCCAGTGCTAGACATCACTATAACTGCCACACTGCAGACATCGTAGCGATATGACTGAAAAATTGTTAAAGCTAGCTTTAAAAAATCCAAATCACACATACACACATTCTTTATGCTAGTTTTCATTGGCCACAAATCAGGCATGATTACTATTGGAACTTTTTTAAAACTTTTTTTAAGGTTTGTAAACCTACAACCTTTTTAGTGGCAATTTCCGTTTCGGATCTGTTATAGACGTTCTGTTTGGTAGCAACGCATGTCCAGATATGCTTAAGCACGAAATGCGCAAACTAATTGTAACGCAAAAATTTTGCGTTGCTATTTAATGTACCGTGAGTTTCAGCTTAAGATACACAAGTAAAAATACTGAAAGTAGATTTTGTGTGTCTGCTTTTTACAAACGGATTAATTTATGAAGCAAAGGTATACGTCATATCGATATTACACAATCAACAGTTATGACTGTAAGTGCCCGTGCCGGTGTCAGGCATAGTTTGGATATTGCCGTTTTAATACACAACACGAAGTAAATGCTTCTCTGGCCTTTAAGCATGACAATATGGAATTGATTATTTTTCCTCATTTTACAAATTTAACTGTTTCAAACAGTTCTTCTCAGGATATAGTATGCAGCACCAATCCAACATGTTTCTGTGAAATAAGAAGCCATAAATCATCGAAGTAATACGTAAATATGGAAACGAAGTAGAGACGTGTGTGCATTATATGTGCATTTGGTTGCTTTGCAACGCTGTTATTCTGTTTTGCTGGATTGCATCTTATCGTTGGTTTTCATAAAAGAAATATTCCATATTTATCTGGACATGTTGCGTACGAAACTAAGAACATTGTAAACTTAGATCTGCTCTTGTATAATGAGCCGGCAGATCAGGGTCATGTTGTTAGATACGAATCATATATTTAATGAATAGCATTGAATCAACACCATGATATGCGATAGCAGATCTGGTTCAGTAATTTTCGCATTTGTATGTTTTAATAGATAAATGTGGATGCGCTTAACTACTAGAACGAAATAAAATGAATTTGCTCAAACTCATAGACATGCGTTTTGCAGATCAAGTATGTGATTCCGCTAAGAAAAGAGGATACAACTAGAAATGGTTTCATGGAGCAAGATAGCTGAAATGAACGAAACACAAAACTAAACCAAATGGGGACGGCCGGACGATTGTAAAGCTATATGATGGGGCATAACATGGGGTGTTAATTTGTGAAATTTCACTGAGGTTATAATGTTTAAGATAAATTCCATACTTATTTTCGGTAAATGTACATTATGTTTGTGGGTTCTTTAACTTGTTAGCGAATATTTATTAAAGGAGGTTTGAGAATTTAGGTGAATACACTAAATATTTCATTCCCCGTTTTGTCAAACTCTCGTAGAGCTTTCCAGCACATTTGCAGGATTGGTGCACACTTCATTTGTGAATGCTGCCATTTATCATATTTTCACACACACGCACGCACACACACGCACGCACGCACAAATGCATAGATTTGTACATATACTGGTACATTTACTTGTTTCTTGCAGTGAAGGTAACATATTTATGGAAGCATACTGGCGCTGTTTGTTGGCTCGGGGCGAAAAGATTTATTACACTCGAATTCTTTATTTCTGTTAAGTTAACATGCCGTATATGCTTTTACGTAATGAATATCTCATTTAACTATTACCGTAGTTGAGTTAAACGCCAAATTATTAAATAAATTAGTGTCAGTCATGTTTTATTTTTATTATTTTATTTTTTGTTTTTTTTTTCCCCAAGCACGCGTTAAATGAACTGAAGGAGAAGTTCACTGTAGCGGGTAATTAAAATGTATGGTACCTGTTATGTATATGTATATAGACTATCGCTTTTTATGTACACGTGATCTGAACGTTACGTCAGAGATCCAATGAAGCTTGAGTCACATGACCATCAAAACTGAAAATTTAATATTAGTTATTTGTTGCTGGATTTATTGAACAGGCGATTTGCCTGATGGTGTAGCCCAGTAATTCGGCATGCGCAGACTGTCTGGTGTTGTGATTCCACGTGAATTTACAACTTGTCAAACACATGATTTGATCCGGAAATATGCTATTCATATTATGAGGCGCCGTAATGGACAAAAGCTTGTCCAATGAGAAAGTTACTGTTAAATTTCGATGTCCTGTGTCGAGAAATCCAGTATCACGTGTTGGATCAAATTGCATGTCCTTAAGGTAGCATTTTCTAGATCGAAATTTTAGATTTTGTATGTTGAATTATACAGTGGTGGTTTAAAGTTCTATTTCCTGTTTCGACGTTTTACGGTGTTATTTTGAATTACACAGCGGTAGTTACAAATTCAATATCATATCTCGAGAATCCCTAATTCACACGTTGTATGTAACTGGTTGTGATGAAAGTTCCATTTCATATGGCGAGTATTTAGATTTCATCTGTTGAATTTCACAGCAACGAGAAGCAGCCTCCTTCTTTATAACTAACGCGGTCCGTTCACAAGAGCGACCTGTAGCGAAGAAATTCATAGTAATTCTCGACCTGTCAATGGTAACTTTCAAACTGTAAATGAATGAAATGTAATGACGCCTCATAATTGAATATACGAATGATGTATCTTAATACTTGATATTATTTTGAATTGTTACAGTGGACATTGTGTAATGTTACTTTTAACACCAACACATCATTTCACCATATAAAAATATAACAATTCTGACAAGCACAATAAAATGTCCAATCACCGCTGTGTCATTCAACAGATACAATCTAAAAACTCAACATACGAATGGAACTTTCAGCACAATCAATGTGATTCAACATGTTAAATTGAAACTCTCGACATATGACATTAAAATGTCAACAACCGCCGTGTTAATTCAGAAGATACAATCTAAAAACTCGATATTGGACATGGAATTTTCAACTAGCGCTGTGTAATTCAACAGATGAAATCTAATACTCAACATATGAAATGGAACTTTCAACATAAATTCTTTGAACCAATACGTAAATTAGGAATTCTCGACGTATGACATTGAAATTTCAACCACCGCCGTGTAATTCAAACGATACAATCTAAAAGCTCGACACAGAAAATATAACTTTAAACCACTACTGTTTAATTCAACAGATACAATCTAAAATCGCGACCTAGAAAATGGAACTTTAAGGACAAGCATTTTTGATACAACACGTGAAATTGGAATTGTGGACATATGACATTAAAATTTCAACGGCAACGTTCTGATTGGACCAACTTTTGTCCACTACGGCGCCTCATATCATATCGCCAAAAGGCTCCTTCAACTGACCGTTGCGTTACGCAAGAGCTGCGAGAAATTCCGGTAAAACGACTCTATGGGCTTGAACTAAGTAATAGAAGCGAAACCAACAAGGTTTGTAAAATTTAGCAAATAATTTTATTTCCAAGCAGCACATAGCGAAAATTCAAAAGACACTTACAGTATTGTGAATTAAATTCTAAATAAGCCTAAATGCCCTATCACGAGTCCAAAAGTATAGAATGAATTCCATATGACTTGAATATCGTGATGTACCACAATGATATAATCCAGAATGTCTTTGAATGAGTTTTCAATAATCCCATTGTAGCATTTAGTCCAAAATGTCAATGAGCACTTTGTACTTCCAATGAGTAATTTAAATAAGTAATTCCTCTCAAATTATATTTGAAGACAATTAAAAACTCTGATCATCAATTTCTAAAAGGACTGATATGAAACAGGAGTGTATAATTGTTTACCTTTTCTCCATTATATACAGACTGTCACAGACCTAGGACGCAATAGTATTTTCTGGGAAACTAATGGAGATATTCACTTATTCGTAAACATGGTCAGGTCTTGAACTTAATTTTTTTAAACATCATGTTTACTACTTATAACCATGATAAACTTCAGGTAGACATTACATGACAATAGTCAGGTAGGCCAAAACTCTACCATCAGTCATGGACTAAGGTCCAGCACACAGTATAAATTAAATATAACTATACATAATACTGGTAAGTGTCTTAAAGGCGACCGACATGTGTAAACTCGTGTAACTGGGGACGTATACGTCTGCAATAATTGTACGAGGTTTATGAACAGGTTGGATCACATCCCAAACCACCCAACACGTTTGGGGGTTGATTTATCAGACTAAAGGAAACAGTGTCCTGTCGATCAACCTCTACGTAATTAACGCCTTGGCATGTGCACTGTGCGTAATAATATGGTTTTTCTCCACGTTTCAACAAGTTTCTTGTTGTTGTTATCTGAATATATATGCTGAGAATAATTTGTTTCTTTTTTGAAAAAATTAAAACAACTTTACGTGATTTTCATTTGATATTTTCTAAATTTCTGTACAAGATTCGGAAATGGTTGTTCTTGTTTTGTTGTATCGCGATACTATTTGACCTCTGATGTCACGAGCAGCAAGGTTGCGAGAGTTGGATAGTAATGTCACGAGCAGTGCTAATGGCGAGTACCAGGTCAAATTTCGACAAGGCAATAATTTCGTCTCGTCTGTCAACGAATAAAGAAACAACGAATGGTACAATTGTCTGAGAAATTAAATCATCGTCCTGTCAGCTTCATGCAGGTATGGCTCAATGTAAAATTATATAAGGCCATTGAAATTTGCTTGGTCCGCTAGTGTGTGTGTGTGTGTGTGTGTGTGTGTTTGTGTGTGTGTGTGTGTGTGTGTGTGTGTGTGTGTGTGCGCGTGCGTGCGTGCGTGCGTGTGTGTGTTTGGGATTTTTAACGTAGCTTTAACAATTTTTCAGTCATATGGCTTCGATGTCTGCAGTGTGGCAATTTATAGTGATGTCTAGCACTGGGGCATCAGCCGCAGACATATAGCATGATGTCCCACTCAGTCACATTATCCTGACACCTCGTAATGCTGAGCGCCTAGCGAGGCATCTGTTTGTATCATTTTTATTAGTCTTTGGTATGGCTCGGCCGGTGTTCGAACCCGCCAACGAGGCGGACGCTCTAACCACTTGGCCACCGGAGCTGTGGAGGTCCGCTAGTAAGCGATTACCCAATACTGCCACTGGTGGCGACGAAATCCAACTTAACGATGGGCAGTGGGTTCTGACCCTACACCCAAATGTCAAAGTATCTAAAATTGGGGTGGACATGGTTATATATATATATATATATATATATATATATATATATATATATATATATATATATATATATATATAATGCAAAATAGGTATTTTCTATAATTTGAAAAATCATGAGATAATTTTGCTTCTACAAGGGCAGCCGTACAGTTATGGCCAAAGGAAGTAATGCTCCTTTGCGACTATTTTTCAAACGAACGCTACTGTTGGTTTTCGTGGATGTCTTATTTTTAAAGATGAAATTTAACATTTTCTTCATGAAATAATTTTAAAAATTATTTGATTAAAACTTTCTATTCAAAAGAAAACTTTGGTGGGGACGTTGTTAAGATCAAAGTGTGCCAACACTATAAATGTTTTAATGGATCAAATGTAATTACACGCGTGTACTTTCCCTCTTTTCCAGACACGTATTCGCAATAAACCACCACCTGCGCCTGTTACCTTCACATTATTAGTAGAGTAAATTGTAACAGTCAGTTGTACAATGAACGAGTGCCAAGTCAGAAAGAATTGCCTCAAAAAAGTTAGTATCAGTTTCGTATTACGTAAGATTTGCACAAATTTTATGATACTTAGAGGAAGAGAAAAAAGGATGGATAAAATATGCACTGCTTTAATACTCAAATACACTCAACTAATGGGGGGGGGGATACATGTCGGCAAATAACATTCTTATATAGGTGCTTGATATGAAGACGGCACCATCTCCCGTTTCTTTTTACAATCATCGTGTTTTAATACTGTTAGAACTGGTTTTTAGACAAACGTCGAGGATTATTAATTGAACAGGATGCGTTTAACTCGGATTAAAAAACAAATTCTCACAGCTTTGACCTTCTAATCAGGACGGGGGGGGGGGAGAAACGTACACACACCATCGTACAGTTACTTGTCACTTGAAATTTGACCATCGTTTTATTCTTGCGCACGTTTATTGGGTATTATGCACACTTTGAGTAAATAGAGACTTTTGCTTTGGTGCCCTTTCGAGATAGTCAGGGTCATTTTGAAATGTTAGAACGCACCCACCCACCCACCACCACTTGAGCAGATCCGGCCCTGCTAGTCTTGGCTGATCAGGCAGAGGTTTGTGGTTGTTTCCGTGGTTGTGATACACAGAGAATTCTGAGAAAATCCTCGATCATGATGGGCTACCAACCGGGGTATAACCGACGTCAAAAATGGTGTGAACAAGTAATGCATTGATATCAAGAAGGCAGCATATGACTCATCTAATAATATCGTAGTGCGGGCAAGCAATTCGACGTTTATTGACAGCAGGTGTGAAATCGGTTAAGTTCAAGCGCGGTGTGTGTAAGCCGCGGGAACGACTTTTTGTTGCCGGCTAGTGTAGTATGACAATGACAGCGTCAGGCATTGCATATTCGCGGTAAAACAACGGTTTCTTCTTTTTTTTGATAGTAAAAATCATTGAAAAAAATCCTTCTGAGGTGAAAGAAACATACCATTGTTAGAAAATCCGCACCCCACCCCCGACCACAGACGGGATAACAAGACGAAAAAAGTATCCCTTCCGTGTGTTTTTTAACCGTACACGTGTACGAGAGAATGACTGTTAAGAGGGGAAAAAACAGTCCTGTTGTCTTAATTACCATTACATGTTTCCTTGGCGATCTCGGTTGAAATGTATATTTATATATTGGTTGAACCGCAGATGAAGCACGTTTGCATCTGTGACGTCAGAGACATGTTTGTTTTCTAGGGAGGTCCAAAATGTGAACGAGAATAATTTATGGCATTTTGTCAAGGTATTTATAAAAGCAGCAGTATTTCTGGATTGTAGCCAATACACCACACGCAAAAAGTAGACCAGATAAACGTTTGCCGGTCTCGTCTGTTTCAGACAATATACTCATCATTTCCCGTGCCGAACATTTTAGACTATATGCTATTTAGTTTCATTGCCAAATCACGTACATAAGTCACATTTGCAGTTTCAAACGTAACTCGAAAAGTAAAAAAAAATATTTCTATACCAATTTTTCTGCTACCCAAATTACTTTTGTTCCATCCTCGTGAAAACGTAAGTTCCAATAATAATAATAATAATAATAATAATAATAAATCTGATTACGTTTTTCCTTTTTGATTAAAAAATTTGGATTTTCCATACAAGATCTACGTTCACATTAGGGGACCGACCAAACAATTTTAAATTGTGGGGATAGGATTTATTGGAAAAGAAAAAGTCCGGCTCCTGAATAGCCAAAAGTGCTCTAATATTTAGGAAAACATACCTTTTTCTATTCATCATATTAGTTGAACAAAAATTTCCGTGACAAAAAAAGAAAAATTTTACTGGTTGGAATGAAAATCACCCACCCCAAAAAGTTGAACTGGTCGGCCCCGGAAGACGATTAGTACGTGCAACTGTATACACGTTTAAACACCCAGACTATCATGAAATTGTTAAAGTATTTTTCCTCACTAAAGAAGGTGATTTTTTTTATTGTTCTTAGTAAGTTCCAGAAAAATGGCATCAATGACATTTTTAGTAATCGCAATGGATATTTTATACCTAGTTAATTTTAGTGAAATTTTACCAGAAGTTTAAAGAAACATTTTCGATCTAAACCAGACCAGTCAAAACGCCGTCATTATGTTTAGGTGATCAGTGACAGCGCTAGTCGCTAAAGCTGGATATTAATATATACAATATATTTAGCTGGTGAAAAACAGTATGGAATGATCTTTTGTAGTCGCTATTTTATGTTGGGAAATGTTTACAAGTATAAGGGTCTGACCATTTAATTTATCTTTGGTCGAAGCGGGATGTGCATCAGGGTGTTGAAAAAATCGTATACTCGCAGAAGTATGTACAAATTAGTTGGAGTTAATGTAAAACACCCTTGATGAATTGTTTACTGTATATTACGGGGATGACCATTTAATTTGGGGCGGGGGGGGGGCTTGAAACTTTTGTGGAATATATTTCCGGCCCCCAAAAAGCTTGAGAAAAAATTACTTGTACTTATTTGTATTAGAAAAGAACTTTTATATCTGTTATGTTGTTAAATAAGGAAACTTATCACCAGGTTAAAGAAAAACGAATATTATGGTTGGAATGAAAATCCCAGGCCCAGGGCCGGATTAAGGCCTTTGGGGGTCATGGGCACAGCCAACATAGGGGCCTATAGCTATCCTGCCTTGCCCATAGATACGGTTACAATACTATTAACAACACTGTGAAATCAGACGATAATATACGGGGCCACTTTGAGCCTCGGGGGCCCTGCCTGTAAAATCAGATCATAACATACGGGGCCCCTTGAGCCTCGGAGGCCCTGCCTGTGAAATCAGACGATAATATACGGGGCCGCTGGAGCCTCGGGGGCCCTGGGCACGTTGTCCACTTTGCCCTATGGATAATCCGGCCCTGCCCTGGCTCCCGCGGCCCTGACAGTGGGAGAAGGATTACTAAATATAAAGTGAAGTAAACAGATTTTGTCAGTGGCAACATGCATTGATTTTAGGGATCGAAATTTATGGAAATCGGATGTTTGAATGAAGGTAGTACAAACATCTCTGAGTACCCAGTGCATTGACTCGTAGAAGTAAAAATGTGCCGCTGATATACGATTCCTCAAGACGCCATGTCCACTGGTGTAAATCAGTTCGTAAGTTCAGATTTCTTCAGTAGTAAATAAGTGTCCGGAATCTCGTGCAGACAATACTTTTTTCCTTACAAAAAAATTGCAGTATTATTTAGGAACAGAGATGAGCGGAATACACTACAGTGGTATTTGATGGCTCACATTGAGATATGTAATTTAAATCAAGCATTATTTATTCCACACGACACGACTCTGATAAATCAAATATTTATAAGTTGAAATTGCACAAAATATGATAAATCGAATATCTATATTTTGAATATACAAGTTCAGAACGTGTCTTTACACGAACATTCAGGAGTAAATATTGAGCATCGTTTGAACGAAAATTTTGAGGCTTGCCGTTGTAACGTTGAATCTCTATGGAACTATAAAGGTTAGACTCCTTGACCTCGATTTGTTTCTTCACGTCTGCATCTGTGTGATGAGATCATACAGAGAGCCCAAATGGTACGCGTATTTGTATCTTTGGCGCCTTCCGTGGCAGTTTGCCAGGAGATAAAGGTTATTTTGGCCTAAGTACCTGGCATGCATGATTGTCTTATTCTCTTTGAACAAGAAATGTAAGACGGAGTCTGCGTATGCATGTGTATATACATTCTGGAAACCCATAATGTTGAAATATAAAACTTAGAAAACCAACGAGCGCTTGCCCGTCGTTGTTACTTTACTTTCCGCTTCAATGACCCAAACTTAAAACACGTCATTCAGAAGCATTGGCAACAGATCGAATCCTCGGAACTGCTGGAGGGCATATTTTAAGGGGAAAAAAATTCTCAAAGACCATCTGGTACGTGCTAAGGTAACTTAAGACAAACCAGAGATTCAGGCACCTACAATTGCAAAGACATGCGTTTCCTAATTTGCAGGCATATGCCTAAGACCAAATTGTTCATAAATTTAACAGCTGGAGATAGTTTTACTGTCAGTCAGAAATTAGTATGTCGCACCAAAAATGTAAATCTCACCTCACATGCAAGATCTGTGCCGCAAAACATGTTGGCGAAACCGTTGATTTAAAATCAGAAATGAACGAATAAACACAAGAGCTGCATTCGCAAACAAAATCAACGCAAAGCACGCCAGGCACTAAAACTCAACTGGTTATTCAGTTGAGTCCCTCGAAACGCTACCGATAGAATCTAACACGAAAGGAACGATACTGCATACTACCATCGAAAACTCGTGGGGGAATTCGAACGAAGTAAAAAGTCTAACCGAACCACTACAGTCTAATTAAAAAAAAAAATTTTCTTCTTTTATGATGGGTTTAACTTCATTTTCAGCATACGATAGGCTACATGACGGCCAGTATATCTGGTGGAGGAAGATCCCGGGATGAACCACCGACCTACAGTAAGCTACTGGCAAGCTTTCTCGCATATCCACGTTGGTCGAAGTTAGACTGGATTCCATGCTACGGCCATGCATTAGCTGACACCAATCTGACTAAAATCAGATCTCCACAGACATACGTGTAGATCTGACTGACGCCAATATAAGTTGATGTTTTGGTGACGTTTGGAATTTCTAGTCCACGTATTTTTAGTATCCAATCAGATAAAGCATTGCAAATTTGTGCGAGGGAAAGTTATCGGTAGTAATTATATGTTCCGAATGATGCGAGTCGCTTTCAGAAATGTGAAAGTTGTGATTTGTTGGTGAACCACAAGGTCAACAGAACTTGACCTCTTACTGGTGTCCATCAGATCACCAAGTAGATCTGATTTTAATCAGATTGGGTTAAAACACACGTATACAATTCTTGCAATAATAATAATAATACTAATATTATTATTATTATTATTATTATTATTATTATTATCCCGTTGCTCCACTTTCATGACATGTTTCCATTTGTACCTACATGTATAACTTTATGTAAGTCTTGTATATAGATTGCCGATTTATTCAATCATGTTGAAGTTCAGGAGTGTTTAAGAGAGGGAGAGAGGATGTTAGGATAAATTGTTTGAGACATTTAAGGGTTTGTCTGTTCCGTTTTATTTTTGAACGAATAATGCTTTCAGAACGCAGAAAAACTCGCTCTAACAACATGAGATCCTGAAAACAGCAAGCTCGAAAAACTGCGTTTATCTAAACATGTTTATATTGAGAAAGAAGAAAACAAATTTAACTAAAGGAATATCCATGCTACGAGTCAGTGACAGTAAATGTTACTAATTCTGACAAACGAAATAGATCTTATAACACTGTGAAGAATGTTTCTGATATCTTATAACACTGCGAAGAATGTTTCTGATATCAAATACATTGATGTAATCATTGAGGAACCCAAACTAAATTCAAAGTGAAAATTTTAATAAAATCAATATGATTTTATGAGAAAAGTTTCGAAAATTTTTAACATGATTCATTGACATAAATTAGCAAAAAGATGATAGCTTCTTGTTTAAAAAGCTTTTATTGGTATCCTTGAGAGCTTTGGGACAACCTGTTCCGCTCTCCGACGAGATGATGATGGCTGGATTTCGTGATATAACTCGCCGCCTCTTCTAATTGACGAGTCAGTTGCGTGATGAACGACATTGCCTGGAAAAACGGGGAGTAATGAAAAGCATCGGTTCATGGCGATAAACAAGAATGAAAGTAATGGGATTTTGTGTTACAGAATGTTGAAAAGAAATCCGATATTGTTTCGTCGTTCTGAAGAGATCATTGAAACATTCATGATTCGAACTTAATAGTGCCTTCAGGAGTCTTTCACAAAGAATCATGCAAGCAATTTTCTCTTTTTTATGGAACTGAAACATAAGGATTCGCAATTGGAAGTAGCTGGTATCCTTGTATTAATTTTAGCAGATTTTGTTGGAAATCGGTATAGTTTCTCATTTTCATGGAATATTTTATAATAGATCAATTGTAGTGGTTCAAATTATAGGATTCGGTTAAGATTTTTAGCAAATCAAGATACGATGATACGGTGATTCCTTAAAATAAAACTTTTTTTTCCATTCAGAAATTGGTTAGGGTTACGGTGAACATAAGAGGCACGCTCGACAAATTATACGTCACTCATCGATGAGAGACTGTGTGTGAGAGACTCTGTGTGTGTGTGTGTGTGTGTGTGTGTGTCTAATTCATTATAACTATGTCACATGTCCTCGATGTTAGGCTATATAAACCAGTGCGCGCGCGCGCACACACACACACACACACACACACACACACACACACACACACAAACATGTGTGTGCTATGCCAATCAATTAGACTATAGGAAATTAGAAATGCCACTGTGTCAGTGTTTGCATCGTCACGGAATATGGTCCAGATACCTCTAACATTGATCGATTACCAACAGGCATCTTCTTTCGACGGTCAAATCTATCGGTAAACTTCACCCATGTGACCTGCAATATTACGCACGTACAAGGAAGTGATCTTCTGTACTACACGTGTCACATCTTTATAATTAAACCTTTCTTTTTATACTTCGCTCTGCTGTATGAACACAACTTTTTGTATAGGTGGGTGTAATCCAAACAGTAAATCAGTCATTCGTTAGGTAGGTAGGTAGGTAGATGATTAACTTAGTTGGTAAGTAAAGTTAAGTTAATAAGCCAACAAGTAAGTGTTTGTTTTGGCACGATTTACATTAGTTATATTACTTTTAGATGTTACATTTTTTAAAATTAGATTTTAAATCAAATACTCCTGTCGTAATTAATAAATTTTTAAAACAATCTTTCGAGTATAGACATTAGCAAGTCAGCTGTTATGCATGTTAGACATTCAGCTCATGGGCGTCCACACATAGCCCCCACCCCCATTACACCTCTAAAAATGTTTTGGCCAACATCTGTACAACGTAATAGCTTTCTACTACATGTTTGCCCACCCCATCACCCTCTGAAAATAATTATGCGGCCGCCCCTGGTGCAGCTTACAGTGACATTCTTAGGGTTAGAGTATTTAGGCAACTAGTTTGACCTCAGTCTGATTAAATTCAGATCTCCGCTGTCCTACTTGAAGATCTGACGACGACCGCTTAAGGGTCATATTCTGGTGACCTTACAATTAGCCAATGGAAATGCAGCTTTCAAAAATCTGAAAGTGAATCAAATCGTTCGGTACATATTCATGCGCTTTATCCACAGTGCTTTATATCCAAACTCAAAGATATAAGACTTCGTATGATTGGTTGATAAAATTAGCGATTATGGCAATAACAGGTTACCAGAACATGACGCCTAAGCGGTCGCTGTCATCTTCAAGTGCAACAGCGGAGATCTGATTTTAATCAGATTAGTTTGACCCTTCCCTCTGTTTTTAGATAAACTGGTTATAAACCATAAGAGCTTGTGCGAAGAAGTGTTGCTATAGTTATTCATCCTTGGGAGTATTGGTATGACGTTTTATAAACACATTCATAACAGGTTTTTCCTAATTGAAAATGGTGTCCATCGGCAAAATATTGGTATCACTACTAATCCTGAACGGATGGTCATTTTGACGTTGGATTTTCACTTAAAGACTTCATACACTGTCTCGTTTGTCTAACTGAAAATGGCGCCAACAGACCGCTGATATGATTGCCTTGCCAGCCAACTTGAAAGTCTTGCTATCGTTACTGCTTCTGAACAGATGATTGTATTCACATTCTTATAATGTCCGTTTGGTCCCAGATCAAAATGGCGTCCTTCAGATATCCAATATGTCCGCCACGGTGTGCATCTTGAAAATCTTGTTATCACTAAACTTTTTGAATTGATGATCATATGAACATTGGGTTTTGACTTTAAGACTTCTTATGATGTCTTGTTGGTCCTAACTGAAAATCATGCAGATCTGAGATACAATGTGGCCGCCTTAAAAAAAAAAAAGGTTTGCTGTTGGTGAACGGAAGGTAGTGTCGACACGGGTTTTCACTAAAAGACTTTTTATGTTGTCTGGTTGGTCCTAAATAAACACCAACAGTACATTCAATATGGCCGGCACTGTAGCCATCTTGAAAACCTTGTTTTTACTACTCCTTGAACGGATGGTCATGTCGGCATGAATTTTTTAAAGAAAGAATTGTGATATCTACTTCGTACTAAATGAAAATAGTTACCTCTAACATGGCTTTTATATCTTGTTGCCGCTACTTCTCCAAAACTGATAACCAAAGCTGCAAATGATTTTCACAAAAGTACTCCTTTTCATGTATGGTGTGAGCTAAATGAAAATGATGCCGATCGGACATGCATTATGGCTAGTACGGTAGCCATCTTGAAACTTTTATTATGGCTACTTTTCATAAAGGATGGCCGTAATGACACTTGGTTTTGACTGAAAGTCCACTTGTAAAAGGCGCCCATCTGACATTAAATATAGCTGCTGTTGGTAGCCACCATTAAAGTCCGGTTATAGCTACTTCTCCTGAGTGGATAGTTGTTTTGATAAGGGCGTTTCACTAAAAGATTTCTTATATCTGCTTGGTTATAAATCAGAATGGTGCTGATTAGAACTCCAATTTGATGGCAGTGGAGGCACATTGAATTTTTTTTTTCAATCACTAGTCCTTTTAAGGTAAGGTCATATTGAAATGTGGTTTTTATTAAAACACTTCTCACTATATATAGTGTTTTGATAAACCATGTAGCAGCTACTTTTCCAGAATGGATGACAATACCGACATTTGTAACCAAAACTACAACTTGCTTTGCAATAATATTTTTTTCCAGGTTTTCAGAAAATACTGATCTAACCTCCAATATGGCTAATATGACGACCATTTTGAAAATTCTTATATAACTTCTTTGGATGACACGCGGTTTTCACCAATCACAGTAGCAATATGTAGCCAGTTCTGAATGAAAATGATGCTTATCTGACCTCTAACATGGCACCGTAGCCATTTATAAAATCTTGTTATCATTATATTACATAAATCGTGGTATTGGCAGGAGGTATTCGCCAAAACTTCTTTGCTGTATTTAATTAATTCTGTATGGATTGAAAAATGGTGCAGATCGGACCACCAGCATATCTGCACTTTGTGAAGGACTTTTGAAAAGCAGACCTAATTGACCTTGCGTTTAAGTCAAGGTCATTCTCTGCATTTTGTTTTACCTCTGTGAGTTTATGAACACAATGGTTGTACATATTATTCAAGTGTATTGAGACCAGACTCTGCATTTAATTGCATTCCAAATAACAAGGTGATAGTCAAGACTCTGATATTGATTTTAAGTTCAAAGGTATTGATTTTTGTTTAACTGGGTTGTAAGTATGATGGTGCAAACCAATTTGAATGTATTTTAATCATTTGACCCAGTTTGATGGTATATTTGAACGATACCTTGAACTATATATACCACTTACATCATTTATTATGTACTTATTTTCTATTCCAAGAAAGGTATTACAAGCAGAATTAAACTTATTATTTGGTTATTTTTTTAGTTTCTCTGTACCAAGTTCAGTGATCTTATATTCATGATATCAGTTTAAAAGTCAAAGGCCATGACAAAAAAAAAATCTATACTGTACTTGCAGGTATCTTATCAACATGCTAACACAAAAATACGAAGGAAGTTTTATTTTCAGATTTGATATGTTGGACTTTTTCAGGAATGTCGGAGAGGGTTTCAGTACATACCCTTTACGAATAAAAAACTGAGGATAAAACCTCCAGACCTATCTTGGATTCCTGGAATTCATTTCAGCCAATTGAGCTTCAGTTCCTGCTATGTTTGACAGATATCACAAACCCCCTTAAAACTTTAACCAAGTCATATAGCGCTGAAAGCAAGCGTGACCCATCAAGGTTTTCGCTGACGACATCCTGGTTTAATTTCTTGTGACCTAGGTCATTTGCATGAAGTCTAATTTATAAATTTAAAGGCCAAGACATCAACGTAAGGCTTAAATGTTAAGACAGCAATGAAAAACCTAATGGCTAAGACAGCAACGACAACTTCATGGCTAAGAAAGAATGAAAGACAATGACTAAGACATTAATAAATGTGGGGCAATCAGTAGGCCTGTCTGTCTTCATGACATAAATTTCTCGAGAGGAACTGTTCCAAATTCTAAACTGGTAGACGTGATTTTTTAAGAAAATATATACTTACTTTAGTCATGATTAACCCCTTCTTTGCATGTCGCTCATATAGTTACATAAACACAATTTGACACTAATAAAATCATACAACAGAAGATTCAGATTTGGTATCTCCCTCCACAAATGGTGTAAGCATGAGAGACATATCGGTCACAGCGTCATCCTTGCCCCACCACGACCATCACCACCACGATCACTACCTCCTCCATATTTCCTCTTCCGTTGTCTGTCGTACGTTTGGCGTCACTTTTGAAGTCCAAGTCTTTATGAATGGATGTTTTTTTACTAGTCTCTTTCCGTTTGTAATTGTTACAAGTTAATCATGTAAAGATCATCCGGAAAGGGAAGATCCCCATTGACTCGTCAGACAAAAGGATGGCAGTTTTCATAAGCGAAATATTTAATCTTAAAATTCATGACAAATAAGCAGAGATGCATGGCCATGTCGAAAGCAAAGCTTAGTTTCCCCTCAGGGTAGAAAATTATATTCACCCTGGATTGTTAACTAAGCTAGAATTGAATACATTGGTAATTGTATAAGCGACATTGAAGAGTAAGCGTGCGTTAATATAGAGATATAACATGGCATATTTTACGGTCATATAACTTACTTATGCAGTAAAATTATACTTTAAGCCAAAAGAAAAGAAATGTCTGTTTGGTGCATTTGGCGAACGACAGGCGCATGACGCAGTTGGCAGTCAAAACTGTGTGCCAGGCAGAGGAAATATCTAAAAGTCTTGGGACTCGAATCATTTTACACCAGCTCGAATGTCGCCGCCTCATATTAGCTTCGGACAAAATATTTTGAGGATTGTGATCATGGAGCATGAGGCATATTCCTTGGTTTTGAACTTAGCATGCATGGCTCTTATACCTTGTTCTTAAACAAGTAGAATAAGCAGAAAGGTGTTGAAAGTCGAATGATCCTGCAAGATGTATGGACTGTTATTATTTTTACCATCGTTACGACTGTCTAGAAATGAATTGATCTGCTTCATGGAAAACCGATGAAATTCTCAAGTACGATTACAGAATAGCAGAAAAAGATTTTACAAGAATAATTATAAGGAAAAAATCGTATGTATTCCACATTTGCAGTTGTATCTTAATTTGATACTGTCCCCTCTCCAATACAGAATTAAGAGGATAGAGTAGTGGCAAAGGTAGTCCCATTATCGGAACTTTTGGGCTTGTGTAATTTTTCAGGTAATCTTTGTGTCTAATCTTGCTCTGTTTCGGTACAGCGTGCACATGAATTGTCTTATTTCTTTGAAATGTTTTGTCATGATTTTTCATACATTGTGTCATTAACACCGGAAAAGAAAATCGCACAGATCTACCGATATAAAAGAAAATCCATTAGCACAGGTTCTGATCTTGTGTTACAGGCTTTGAATCTTTGTGGTCCGCGGTTAGATTTCTAGTGTTATCATATGCTAGGAACAGCTTTGAGTCTTTGTGGTCCGGGGTTAGCTTACTGATGTCAGCATGTGCCAGGAACAGCTTTGAATCTTTGTGGTCCAGAGTTAGATTTCTGGTGTCAGCATGTGCTAGGAACAGCTACTCATATAGATTGTCTTCACTTGTTTCGTTGTGTTCATACACCTCAAATACTAACTCATACAAACACTAGTTTGCATCCGAGAGTACTAAATATGTTAAGTTTTCAAACCTTTGTGCAATTTACGTAAATAATGAAGTTTAATTTAGTATACAAGGTGTATACTGCCTAATAGTGAAACTGCCTTTTAATGGGGTACACTCTGTGTGTGTATATATCCAAGGGGCGATATCAAACCCTGGCTCGATTCCGCTAGAAGTCATAAATTTCCCCTAATTCCAAAGACCTCTATTCAACTACTATTGTAAACTGGAAAGTCCAACGTGTCCATTCTATAAATAATTTTACTCTAATTAATACAAGACCACAGATCTCACAACTTCCCAGTTCTCTATCAGTCACACAACTGCATGGTTTCCCTTCATTAACTTTTCAAAACGTACCGTCAGCATTTCACGCCTTAAAACTATGCTACTCACCCAATTAATAAAGGGACCTTAGGCCAGCCAAATCATGGTATTAAGCCACATTTCGCCTGTAACTTTGCATCACATTTGCCACCATGGCAACAATAAACGGCGCCTGCCGACGACGGAACAGTCCCTTGTTGTTTATTCCATTGTTTAATCACCAGTCTCCAATCATAAATACTGCGCCTGAAGTCACACAATCAATGTACACAACTAGATTTTAATAGGGACTATTGAACTCCAGGGACACTCATGCGGCTTTGGCCTGAGTTCACCAAAAGTAAACCATGGCATCATGGAAACTCACTAACACTTCACTCCATAACGTTTGCTCTTAGTAATTGGCTAATTATTTTGGTCTGAGGAATATTTCCCCAGGACAGTTTTCCCATAATCAAACAAGTAATAAAAAAAACCTATGAATTCCTTAAAACGGAGCACTATAAACGAATGCGCATATTCCAGATTTATTGCAATATATACAATTCGATGGGTGCCGTTTACCCGCTGACCGGGGTTCGAATCTCGAAATAAAATTCTCCAATCTGTATGATAATGCTATCTCTTCATGTTAATAAAAAGTCTGTTAATATTATCAAGCATTCTCTGGCAGAATCCAGGGATAGCACTTTCCGTTCTGTTTGGTGTATATTTGTAATTCTTCCTTCTCTCTCTCTCTACATACATACATACATACATACATACAGGCAGACAGACAGACAGACTGACTGTTTATGACCATTGAAAAAATTGTATGAAACGTAATCTGGGTTTGTTGACTGGCTGCCATGAGGTCAGTTTAGTATCTATCGCTTGTGATAGATACGACAGTCTCGACTCTCATGTATTCAGCATACCGTTACCGGACATACAGATAATGAACCAAAATATGTCACCATCCGATTTCATGTGGTTTTTATACGTCCGTCATAAGGCGGTGCGTTATTATTTTATGAGTGTACCATGGCCATGGGGCGGTTTGGGGTGAGTGTACTTGATCATGTCCACATGGCGGTTTGGGGTGATTGTTCCATTCATGCCCATGGGGCGGTTTGGGGTGAGTGTACTATTCATGTCTATGGAGCGGTTTAGGGTGATTGTTCCATTTATACCCATGGGCTGGTTTGGGGTGAGTGTACTATTCATGTCCATTGAGCTGTTTGGTTTGAGTGTACTTTAAAGATTCTGCTTGCATGTGTTAAACTACAGAAGTAGTAGTTGTTTTGAAATGTGGATTCTGATCAAAGTGACTGTAATGACTAGAACAATTGGAAACACTTAAATCACAGCAGCGGCGTCTACAACACATACCTAACCCTAAACAAATCTGCGCGTTTGTGAAGGAGTTTGGAAACTAGACTTAACTGATCTTGCGGTCAATCCAAAGGTCATTGCTTGCAGTTTTGTACTTACTGAAGTTACTAACACAGTGGTTTGGTTCATTTTTGTTTTGTTTTGTTTCTTTTTTTTTTTTTTCATCATGGGGTTTAACATCATTTTCAGCACGTGATACACTATACATCGCAGCCAATTTATTTGGTGGAGGAAGAACCCCAGAAGAACCACCAACCCATACGAAGCTACTGGCTAGCTTTCTCACATACCCACGTTGATCGAACCTAGACTCGAAACTCACGCGGACTGAAGTGAGATGTGTGGGTGATCCGTAAAGGCGATCGCCTTGGACCATTCGACCACCCGAGGCCCCAGTGAACACGGTGTGCATACAAATAAATTTTGACCAGATTTTTTATTTGGTCCCATTCCAATAAACCTGTTAATTGAAAACAATCTGACATCGAATTTAACGTCAAAGTTCTTGACTCGGGTTTGAAGCTGTACTGGTTTGTGAGCATGATAACACAAATAAATATTATTATTTTTTTTTTAATCAAATCCAGTTTATGGATTTATCTGAAGAACAATTTGAATTATGCCAGTTCAATATCATTTTATTCTCTGAAAACATAACAAATTACGAATTTAACTCAGCATTGTATGAGACAATTAAATTTAATGATCTTCTTTCGATGTTACCATGTTCAGGCAGGATTAAGGGGTGGGCACATGGGGTACGTGCCCCAATCTCCCCTCTCCTCGTCATGAGGTCCCCCTCTGGGTGCCGTGAATAAATTTACATGTGTTTTAAATAAACCATATGGTCTAAACCGTCTAATATTTAGCCTAATATAGCTATAATAGTTATGCTTATATAAAGGACAGTTTAAGGACTGCTTTCGTGGTGTAATTATTGATCTACAAACCCCCACCCCTATCTTAAATACTCTCCCCTCCCCATGGGCCCAGGGTCAAAAGCCATTACAAAGAATTTGTACTGTTCTTACAGGTATCTTATGAACATTGTTACTTGAAACTTTTAAGAAAGAATTTTTTGTTAACAAATTTGATATGCTGTAGTTTCTCAAGAATATCAGCGATGGTTTCAGTATTAATCAGTTTAAAAACAATAAGATTAAAAATACAGAAGAAACTTATCGTGGATTCCCGTGAGTTCTTTTCGGTCAGTGGAGCGTTAGTCTGTGTTTAATCTAGAGAAAACATTTGAAAGGTCATTAGCTGTGATCAAATAAATCTTAGTCAGTATAAAATATACATGTATTAACCCAGATCAATTTCCTCGTAAAAAAAAAATAGGTTTGCGCCTTCCGCCCCCAGATGTCTGTGTGCAAGGTGCTGTACAACATGCTGTCAGCAAATATTTGGCTTGTCGCCAGAATATTACGTTGCTTTGACGTCATCATTATCGAGAGCAATTTTGTTCATATCGCTAGCTATATAGTGTGCGCGGCTGTCTGAACTAGTTTCAAGATATGGGGGATGTTTAGCTATCGTTTCTTTTTACAACAGTATTCAAAGGGTTCGAGTGTGGTCTGGTCAATCAATAAAACTGTTTGAATAACTCAGCAAGACGCGTGAGTTGGAAGAAGTTTATGGGTCTGAACAAGGCCTTATCAATTTATCGATTCTCCTCTGTTTGCTAGCTTGTCATTAGGCAGGATTCGTTACCTTCTAATATATCTTTAAGTCACGAACTTCATTTTGGAAATTTGCATGAAACTAATCAAAATTAACTCAATTTAATCAGAGAGTGGTGCCTTAAATTTGGAGAGGCACGCAAGCCGGACGAAAACCAAATATGTGTGCCTGTTTTCCAAGAGAGGGTGCGTGTGATGGCATGTGTTACGGAATTTATCCGATCATGTTAAATTATTAATCCTTGTCACAGCATACATGCTTTTTTCTTCTAACTTTGACATACATCATCGCACTTTCTAATCCGTGCCTAGTTACAACACCACCTCTTTTATTAGGTTTACACGAACCTCTACATTGCAAACTGTAATTTTTATCATTCTCTAACTTAACTATGTAAATTTATTAAATGACATAATCTTTGCATCTCGAAGTTAGAACTCGCACTAGCTTTTTTTAAATACACAATCACATTTTAAATTTCGATCAGAATCGTTGCCTTGATGTAAATGCACTGTGTGCTTTGCCTTTAACAGTTTACGGACATGCAAAAGTCTCTACTATTTTTTTCACTTAATTATATCGACTTCCACCCTGTGAGACAAAAGTGTTTTGATATAAAAGATTTAATAATGATAAACCGTCGGGAAAAATCTTGGACATTCGAAAAGAAAACGGTTTTTATAAAACTGTTTACCCTATATTTTAAGGGTTTATTTTTGCTTTCTTGATCTTTTATTTTATTTTCTTTGTAAAGAATTTTAACTTTTTTTACCATTTAAATTTTGTTTATGTTTATTTGAAAGGGTTTATCTTCTGAATATGTTCTTGTTGTTACTGGCTTCATATCTTTACAGTTTTAGAACTTAAAGGGTAAATCCGGCCTTCAGACTTGTTATGACCAAATTGATTCTTATTTAAACCTTAGCGATTGTACCAATTTTCGAAAATTTTGCTAATCAGAAAATCAAGTCAAAGGCCAAATTTCAGCTATCATAGGACCACTCCAGGTACTCTGACATGAGCTGCTCTGCTGTTTCTTCGGTTTTTAACACCGGCATATTTTGCTGGTGATATCTTTTTGGGATGTATAAGTTTTCAAACTGTCTCCAGTCCTCATATTGCTTTATATTTTTCGATCTACTGTAGTAAATATTTGCAAAACGTACAGTCATGAGATAGATATTTAATAAAAACAAATATTTCTACAGATGCTATGCTATATTTTAAGTGGTAAATTTTTTCGTTTGCAGATATAATTAATGCAAAATCGGGAGAGAACTATCCACCTTTCTCAAGACCCTGTTAAATGTCTGCTGCAGCCATTTTTAAAAGTAGAGATTGATTTATATGTACAAGTTCGAGTTTCATGAAATATATACAGATACTATTACTGCTACCTTTATTTGTTTTATTTGTTTTATTAATGTGGATAGTCTTATGACCAACGATCTCGAATCACAGACCCAGTAATTAGATTGGTCAAGGACAGAACGTTTCATTTATCCCGGTTATTTTGTTTCGTCTTACATCCTTCACAGCTCACAACATTTATTTTGTAATGATCGCATGCATTTTTATTATATTTAAATGAAGTTGATGAAAGTTGCTTATTTAAATAAACAGCATCAACACGTTAAAAAGTTATATATTCTTTTAGACTTTATCCCTTTTTAATTAAGTTGTTTATTCTTTACCCGTTTTTGTACCAAAAGATTGTATGGATACGACTCGAAATACAGCGGACTCATTTACTTGTATTTACAATAATATTATGTGCTCTCTCTCTCTCTGTCTCTCTCTCTCTCACACACACACACACACACACACACACACACCCCTCAAACACGCACGCACACCTGAAATGCCTGACGACCGTTCTGCATTCAGAACAACTGATAACGTTAAGCAACCCGGAAAATCCTTCAGTGCCGCTTGCACGTAGCAAATGCAGCGCCCACTGCGAGCAAATAGAGAACTTCCAGTGTCGAAAAATCGATCAATTAGTGGCCGATTACTCCCAAACTAATGAAACAAAAGCGCTATTTTTTGTTTACGAATGTGATAAATTGATAAATAAAATCAACTTTTATGATTGAGTGCATAGTATACCTTAGGCAGGCTTTGCCCTGTAATATTTAATCGGCACAGTATAGCCAGTTTGATACTGACATGCTGTTGAACCCTTTCCATACACACATCTTAATTGCATGGGTTTATGCTGTTTGTAAAAATTAAAGTGATAGACAAATGAATGGGTGGATAAAAAGCTTGTCACAAAATTGATGGTAATTTAAATATTTATACATTTTTTCTAATCCTAGCAAAACTTCATTATTTGACAAATGATAGATTTGGTTTCATCAACCTTCTTTTGCAAACGAGTCAGATATTAAAGGGTGGTATCAAATACCTTGTGCCACGATATGTAGCCGCGTTGGCTTGTTGTCATATGTATTATACTGAATTTGATATTTTATACTTCTAACATATTGTTAAAAGGTATATATTGCAAGCTGGGGCGTGATTTATCCTTGAATATTTATATAAAATGAGAGAGAAATAAAGAAAAAAGGAACGTTGATACTTCATGACAAGTTGGAAACCGGGTCGAAAAGTGATTTGGGATGTTGAAGAGGTAATGGGTACACATTACTAGCAATACAACCAAAATTCCACAGCAAAATACCACGTGGAGATATTTCCAATTCCCCCTTGGCGCCTCACGTCATTCCGAACGCGGGAAGATGATTAATTTGTGTATCCAGGGAATAGTGTGTCTACTGTAGCCTTGTTGCAACGACACTCCATTCACATAAATTCCCGTGGTTTCCGGGTTGTTTTTCTGCCGCCTAAAATCGACAAGATTGCGTGCAGACTTTCCAGGTTTTCCGGTTAATATCGTAATGTAGAGCCATTGAAATGCTTCACCAAGCGATTTAGCTATCAAATTGCCTCGCATTTCATCCACTTGCGTGATCACATAGCAGTGTTTTCGATCAGCGAGTTTATATGTACACGTGAACAGAGTTAGTGGTGGAAGGTCAATGGAGTTTACATTAGACCCGCCACGCATGCGTGGACTTCGACATTGAGATTAGTGTCGAGTGTGCGTTGTAAAATTTAAGCAGCACTCCCTTAGCAAGTCCGTGTGTGGTTTTAGTCATGTTTTGCCAGGCTGGCGTAGATTGTGACAGACAAAATTACAACACTTGCGAGGGCTCGGTACAGAATTTGGAATACAGTTGTTCCCCGGAATATCAGTAGATTGTCATGTAGCCTTACAGTGACTTAATTGTGCGGATTTACAGTGTTGTTTGTTGGCGGCTTGTTTATTTGTATCTACCCTCAATCTTTCTGACTGACATACATGTAATAATTGATGTGCAAAGTAACTCGCCTTTAACGAGTGTTCAGATGTAGCCGTTAAAACCATGATCAGTTGACTGATGTAATATATAATGGATTATTATCATCAGTTGTGAATAACTGGCAATATCATAGAATCTTTTATGTAGATTCTTCATTCGACGACACATTACCAAGACGTTCGGAACTAGTAAGGCTTGTATTGTTGGTTTTATTTTTATTTTTATTTTATTAAAAAAATACAAAAAAAAAAAAAACGATCAATGACTTTTGTATTCGATTGTAATAGTGAGTTCACAATGTCAATGCCGCATCGAGCACAGAGACAGCAGTGTTACTTGTGTGACCTGCCCCGAATGCCATGGGCAATGGTTCAGGATTTTTCGGAGCCGGTGTGTCGGGGTTGCGTGAATTACGAAGGAGCGGACAGAATAGAAATGGTGATAGATTTAGCGCGCCAAATGAAAAGGGCAACTGGATTTCAGGAGTCCAGGGCGCCGATGAAACCTCTATCCCATGGACATTTGCCCCCACCCAGAAATCCACATGAACACTCAGGGGTCGTAGATCCACCCAGAGCTCACCCAGGGCCCGTGCTCCCAGATAGATTTGACCGAGCACGTGCTAGTGTAGGTAGTGAATTTAACAATGGTTCGCAAAGGATTCCTAATGGTGGGCCCTCTTCTTTGCATGGCAGGGCAGATGACCACAATCCTGAGGGTCACCGAAACGGACATAGTATCCCTCCTCCTGTTTCAAGAAGTGCTTCTTTTCCAGCGTATCATCCAGCGCATGCTATGAGCGTGCCGCCGCCGGCTCCTCCTCACGGAAGAGGAGTTCCCCACACATCGGTCCCTAATGGGAAACCAGAAGACGAGGAAATTTCCAATCATTCAAACCCCGATGACACGATGTGGAAAAGGGCTTCACCAGATAATATGTTGAGTAAATCACCCGTAGTTAGAGAAACTATGTCTATACTTGGAACAATAGTGCCCTTTGAAGCCAGATTCAAGAAGGATTCTAGTGTTTGTGCACGTGTTATTGGATTCGATTGTTACGGTAAGCCAGGTATTGATATTGAACTAAAAATCATTACTGAGTATCCGATGGGGTCCGGCAACATTGTTCACAATATACCTGCTTTAGTGAGGCAGATGTCGCAAGATTCGAATAAAGAACTGAACAGAGGGCCATCTTCAGGGTTTAAATATCTTGAATACGAGTTGAAACATGGACAGGGAGACTGGAGGCTTTTAAGTGACTTATTTACTGACTCAGTTCGAGCATTTAAAGAACCATTAAAGCGAGAACTACTGCCTTTGCCATATTTAAATAGTAATCTACCACCAATTCCTATCCCAATAAATACTAGATCTATTACTCTCGGTCAGGGGCAAAGGCCAAGTCCAGTTGGACCCAGGACGTACGAATCCGGAGGCAAAAAGCGGAAACCAACCCCTGACCCGGACAGTGACCTTGGTGAACAGAGTAAAAGACAACAGTGGATCCATAATCAAACAGAAGCCCTCAAACTTACAATGAATTCCGCCGGGTACGGGTCAGCGAGTTCTACGTCACGGTCTCCGTCAAGTAACCATACGCCTACCCCACCAGATGGGACAGGAAGCTCTATTCAAAGCGGCCCATCGCCAATGGCGGCTTTAATGAATGTAACTGACAACTTGACGAGTTCACCAGGACGAGGGGATGGGGTCAACATAAGTCGACCTAATATTTCGCAGCATGTTCATTCTCCTCCGGGGACTTCAACTGTAGCGCCAAGTAGAGGCAGAGTGCCTGCGTTGCCTCCCCCAATTTCTGATGCAGGGATAGGAAGTACAATGCCCGAATCGACCGTGCCCAACACCGAATCCCTGAAATGTACCCTGTGTCACGAGAGGTTAGAAGACACGCATTTTGTGCAATGCCCTTCGGTCTCGGATCATAAATTCTGTTTTCCTTGTTCCAGGGAGAGTATTAAACGACAAGGGGCTGGTTCTGAAGTTTATTGCCCCAGCGGTAAAAAGTGTCCCCTTGTTGGCTCAAATGTCCCATGGGCCTTCATGCAAGGTGAAATCGCCACTATTCTTGGAGAGGAGTATAAGGAGACAAAAATTAAAAAGGAGCGGGACGCTTGACTTAAAATGTAAATATCATTTAACTGTTGATTATCGTTACTGTTATCTCAGTCGAGAAGCATATTTAGTTGTTGTGTATTTTAATTTTATATGATGAATTGACCGCTTAAAGTGCTAAATGTATTTATTTGATAGTATTCACTCACTTTAAATTGTTAATGCTAGATCTCAGAACGTGGCACCAAGAGATAATCAGCTAATCGGATTCAAAATTCCATCACTACTTTGTGCTTCAATCTTCTACCTGGCCACTATTGTATTACGTTTAACATACAAACCGATTTCAAAAATCCTTCATTTTTAAAGCATTGTCTTACAATGTGGTTATTTGAATCCTCATTAAATTATTTCATATTCTTTATGTTTAAACTATGAATCATAGTCTTTATTTCTTGTTATTTTCGTCTCGGCTTTCAAATTATCTTACATTATCATCAAAATAGTTGTATGGATCACGTGACATTTAGGACGACTCCATTTGGGTAGTTATGACAATTTTTGCTACTGTATTCATTCCAGTTGCGGCACTAGGGTTGGTGCCACCTAGTGCGGTAACTCACCTCCTTCCTGCACAAAAATTAAAAAATTTTATAGACAGTCATGTGCGGTAACTCATGGTGTCACCCACATGGACCTCCTTCCTGCACAAAAATTCAAAAATTATATACACAGTCATTTTGGTGTCGCCCCCTCTGATGGTGTCACCCGGTGCGGTCCGCACCCCCCTAGTGACGCCACTGATTCATTCTTGACGCATCTTTTTAACTCGCACCCTGCAATCACCTTTAAATTGCTGCACACGTTATCTCCCTCGTTTACATTTGTACACAACATGTACTATTGGTTTTTCGTCGTTCTGTTACGCTCCGTAGTTGACAATTTAAGCGATTTGGTTGTATAACTGGTTCGCAAGACGGGGCCAAAATGTTTACAACATCAAACTTGACAAGTAGTTTCATTTGGATACAGTTTAGATCATCATTGGTATTATTGGCAGTAGTCTGCAAATAATAATAAACGCATACTTTTTGCTGCATTATAAAAGATTAGGTTATATTTACTGTTGTGACGTAATACTTGTAAGAGGGCAGTTATAGGACACTGTATGTCAGAATATTGCATTTTTGGTGCAATTTGATGATATAAATCAGACTACTGTATATATGAGCCGTTTTCTTTTTCAAGTAGATAACAGGTTACAAAGAGCAAGCCACCGCACAATCTAATCTTGCTTTGCTTTTAGAGATAAAAAGAACGCTATTTGTTTCTGACATGAACTAGCGTTATTGTATGGTTAACCTTAAGGAACGGGTGTCATTTGTGTCGAGCCCGCCTTTGACGTTTGATATAGCTATCACTTTGGCGACGGTGTTCAAGTCGGTCTATCCATCCATGCGTTCATACATCCGTGGACACCCTAGATTTACCTTGGTGTTAAAGATTTTTTTTTTTTTAAATTTATTTTCATAACCATTTTATCTGAAACTCATTGGATTTTGGAATATACATTTTATCATACGCGCAACACATGGCGAGGCTAGTTTCCTGTATATGAAAATGTATGGTTTACTCGGGTCTTCCCATCCCATTTTTGATATTTTAACATTTATGTTCGGGTATGAGGTCGGAGCCTATTGCCTGTCGCAAAAATTGCAATTCGCCGCCACCGTGCGGTGGCGGCGTAGGATAGCAGTTGCTAACGGGCATAGCAAACTTTAACGACCTTACTTCGAGCCATACCTGCATGAAACATACTGGAAATTGTTTTATTTTCTCATAAATTAGAAGTATATTCGTTATGTCTTTAATCCGTCAGCAGACGAGATAAAACCACGGCGTTGATAAAATTTGACATGGTACTCACCATTGGCATTACTTGTCACATGACTACCCAAATCTCGTAACTTACATGACATCAGAAGTCCAAAGGTCACGAGATATCAACAAAAGTTCCTTTACCAATGTTCGGAGCAATCTGGACAAGCCAGATTCATCAAAGGGCACATGTCAACGCGATAGTCACGCGGTATCAAGAAAAACATCATTGACACTACAGTAAAACTTCGATTATCCGGCACCCGATTAACCGTCAGTCTCTGTTAACCGTCAGGGCAATGTACGTCAAAATATTTAAAAAAAACAGGTACATTTACGTATATAGATATTATGATTTTTTGATGACCGGGTCTATTGTATAATACTTTTAATGTACAGTATTCTATTATCCGCCTGTTCTCATATCCGTCATGGTCTCGTACCCGCACCCTGACGGATAATCGAAGTTCTACTGTGCTATCTGCTTGATGAGTCTGGCTTTCTCCAGGTTGCTGCGACAGCGATACTTTTGTGGTCGTTGTTCTCGGAATAAATATGTTGAGAATTATGTGTCCTTTCGTGGTTTTTTTTTTTTTTTTTTTTTTTTTTTTTTTTTTTTTTTTTTTTT
>JAECUM010057957.1:0-19294 GCA_016617855.1 Megalonaias nervosa | reverse complement strand
AAAAATAGACTGGAACTACATTCGTGGGTACTGAACTTAAGTACTAATTGTGACCTGAGTCCTTGTGTCGATATTATCGAAACACCAGAAAGGTCCAAAACGTTTTATTGAGATTCCAGAAAATTTATAAATCTCGATCACTTATGTCTTTTACTGTTTACGTTACCATGCCAACGTATAGACATGCATTCTTGATCATGTGATTCCTTCAACCAGTACATGCGCAAAGGACATCGTTTTTGGAGGCTTTTATTGTTTGTTAGACATCCTTGTAACTGTTGTTTGGTGGGTTTTCATTTCTAGGATAGGTATGTATTATGTCTATCACTTATGTTCGTATTATCTCTTCCTGTTCTGAATTTTTTTTTTTTTTGTTGAAAATAGTTTCCTTCATATGCAATGTCAGGTAAGAAAAGAATTAAGATGACTTGCTCATTCAACTGTTAAGAAACTTCTTGTTATTCGTTCTTATAAAGTTCTAAGGTAGATTCACAATAGCCGTCCCAAATGTGATTTTCAGCATTTTATTGTAGTCGTCATGGTCGTAGAAGGAGCTGAAAGTCAAAGAAAGCATCTCATCAATGTCTGGAGAAAGCCATTCTGTCTTGATGTAAGCGGTACATTTTAGGTCTGAACGTTACGTATCGGCACATTAATTAACCAAAAACGTCCTAATTTTTTTTTGGGGGGGTTGTAAAATCGGATTTTGCTGTCTTATAAACTGGATCAGCATCATCGAATATAGGTCCGGTTCCCAACACGGAAGGAGATAAATATATTGCACTCTTACACCTTCGAGTCATGCTTGCTTATTTCATCATCAAACTTCTAAAACATATGCTTAATGATGTATATTTATTGAACAAAGAGATTCCAGGCAAACACACAAATATATATCTTCAATGAGATGTGACTTTTCTTCACGACAAATAGCGGCGTAAATTTTTTTATTTAGACCTTATTCAGATAAAAGTAAGAACAGTGTTAAGCGAATCGAATCCCATTCTTCGATTTTAAACATGATTTTTAAAGAAAAATAGTGTGCTCTTGAATTTGACAACCCACTGTGTCGGAGGTATTCGTGTGTGACCTTGTATGGTTGTTTTCACTGTTTTATAGACATAGCCTCTCACTGTGGATGAGAGAGATTGATGGCAATGTAATAAGAGAACTCACGTTTGCCTGATAGTCACTCAGGCAGAAATTAATATCTTAAACTTCCATCATGACGATGGTCACGAAGCCAAGATTCAATTTTTAGTTTTATAGAAATCCGCACTTCTCCGGCACTTGCAACACATGATTCTGATCCAAGTCTGTTAATAAACATATCAGTACGGTCATACTACATAATTGGTATCGATAGTTTTTAATAGAATATAAATCCTATGTAAAAGGGTGTCTGCTATCCGACATTCCAGAGTGAATATTCCACAGCAGTGTATTTAAAGGGACTTGCCAAGTTCCATATGTACTGATCAAGAGAAATTAAGGCCCACTTATGAACAGTTATAGCCCAAAAGAGATTATTTGGCGTCTAGACGTTGGGTAATAAAATAAAAACAGAATAACATGATGCAGAGACTGGTCATGTGTGACTACGAGCGTCTTGGAAATTTCAAGGTAATCTTGACATATGATCACTAAAAAACGACAGGTCAAGATTTACGGCCAAAGAAGTGTATTGACTTTACATTTCTCGGACCAGGATGTATTTTGTGTACCTTCAAATAATTAATGCTACTATTTTAGGTACAAATGGTTCTTGAAATTAATTTTTATACGGTCAGTGTCTCTGGTCAATTCAGTTTTAAATATAGTTCCTAACACAACGGAGATTGATATGCAAAGGAGATATGAGTTAGCCATTCTTGTCTGTGACTTTAATTTGCAGAACGAAATTAGACTAAAGTTTCCAAAAGCAATTCATTTGTTTTGCCAGCTTGAAGTCCAATACAGAACAGTCAATGAAATCATAGCATCAGGAAATGTAACACTAAGATTCATATAAGCATGCATGCACATTCTCATGAAATTTGTGATGATTTACCAAGCTTTATTCTTGACAATACACCTTTTTATGGTACTACCGTTAAGATTTCCAGGAATTTGTTTTATTTGCTCCTCTTTCAGTGTCACGAATAAAATTATAGTTGTTTGTTATCTCTCTCTCTCCTTATCTGCCCCAAAAGCATATATTTTAGCTCCTTTCATTCTTTCTAGAACTGCTTCATTTAATGTTATTGTTCAGTGCCTGAAGCCAAATTTGCCTAGAACTATCCGACAGTAAATCGATGACAAGATTAAATGTCAAGTGGGTGGGTGCACCGTGTAGGATACGATTTTTTTTCAGATGCCTTCACTTTAATCCTTTTTAGTCTACTTATATACCGGAAGGTAGGACAGCAATAGGTCTATATTATCATTATACAAATTACATAACAGTAATTTATTATGCGATAAGTAACTTGATTATGTATTGCATCCGAGATATTCAAGTGGTTTACTTGGAGAAAGTCATATCGCCACAACGACAATATCACTTTTGGAACTACTTTCTTTTCTGCCCTTGTGTATGTAAGTCAATCATGTATTTCTATATTTAGACATTTTACTTTTTATTTGCCTTCTCCGACTTGTCTTTCTCTCCCACCCCCTCTCGCTCTCCATCAGGATGAACGGATCTTAAAATGTCAAGATTGCAGTATACATTTATTTAATGAATGAGACGGTGACATCAAAAAAATTTGCTTAAATATTAACTCCAAACATTAAAAAGTAGGCTTATAGTATTAATCAACATCAATCGTACAAATTATCCGTGACTGAACATAACCTGTTTTTGCATTCCGTGTCACCATTACTGTACCTGTTACACACTACGACAACTTGTACAGTTATTTTTCCTTTCATGCTTTCCTTCATTAACTTCTCAAATAATTGTCCATCTCTTCGATACCAAAAATGACCATAAGGTTAAATAGTATATTCATTAATAAAATTATCTTGCATTTCTGTATGTGTTATAAATCAATAATTTAAAAACCCATTTAGCAATGATCTTTTTGGGTATGCGACAGAACCCCTTCCACAATCTACAAAATTAAAGAACCCTTAGAAAATGCCATTTTGACAATTAAAACCAGGAAGACATCTGCACCAAAGAAATATTGTGATCTTTCTTTTTACATAGCTTGTAAGTCTATAGGTACGACAGTTCCATTGGAATATATATATATATATATATATATATAGTATACACATATATATATATATATATATATATATATATATATATATATAAGGTTATATATATATATATATAATCGATGACAATATATGGTACTTCAGTCATCCACTTTATGCCATTTATGTTTATAACTCAATTTTGTAGATGTAAAACAGACAAAGCAGTTTTTGCCTACTCAGCAATATTCCTTTCGCATCTGAATAGTAATATGATTCAGTTGTTTCTGGTATTTGATTTGATCTTGCCGTAAGAAATGGACAGATCAATGTATGGTTTTCTTCCATTACGTATTCATTTGTGATTTAAAAACATACTCATTTTCTAGGGTATAATGGGGTATATACTTCACGTACAAGTTGGACTTCACTGCAATCTGAATTGAACCTAGATCTGTCATCGCATAATGCAATAGTAGTTCTTGATCTATATAATTTGTAATGTGTAATCAGTAGAACAAACTATATAGACACTGATCTAATGATGCATTTTGTAGGCGACAGATTTGGCTCTCATCGTCGAAAACTACGGACGAAATTATGTTAAGCTATTTTGTCACCCTTGGCTGCATGCGAGAAGATATCCTCGTTTCTAATCAATACGCACGTACCTGCTTTCGGTGCAACCCTGAGCAAAAGTTTATGGCAAAGCTGACCCAACATGATATTTCATGTTGATTGAATGATCCAATAAAGTTTCTCATCAAAACGCAGTCACTTATTGATTGATGGAAATGCGATATGTAAGAACTTGTTTCATTGTGTTGGTGATGATGTGGTTTTCTTTGTGTATATTCAATACAAACGAAGACTGCAGAAAGCCACAGGGTGAAAAAGGGGCAAATGGGATTTTCGCCCGTGGCTTGTGACGATGAACAGAGTATATTTTGGCTGCAGTCGCACTCGACTTATACGCGAATATAGACGGTAGATTAGTCTTATAAAAACAAAATGTGTCAAGCCAGTTAAAATCGGCTTGATTATTTTGGAATATATGTTACTGTACCCAGGCGACTTTATTCCACATATCTATGACAAAAACCATTGATTTGGCATGTTAAGCTGAATTGAAAGCACAGATAAATAGACCTAATCCGACTTTCGAAAACATCCGATGGTTTTGTTTTGACCACAGCTGCTATCGAAGCAGATCAGAGTAACAATGGCAACTATATTCTGCAGTCATCTGATATGACACAATCAATAGTTTTTTTTAACTTTTCAGTTAATGTATTAAATATGATACGTATATCGATATGATCCGACAAGAGACCTGGTTGACAAACACTATGATCTGCAATTCTGCAAACATCTGCTGAGAGCAGAAAAAAAGTCATTTCACGACAAGTTACCCTGTATTCTAATGAAAATATTTCGAAGGATAACTTTGGAATTAGTCAGCGAAAAGCATCCTGGTAAATGTTTAAAAGGTGTATGGTGGTATACGGTGATTGTATTGATGAATTTAAGAATTACTACTTTCATTCATAAGCGATGCTTTTCTCTGCAACTATTCCTGCATAATACCATTTTAATTTCAACCTTCCCAAAGTTAATCGTTTCACTACAGAGTAAGCGTGAATATATCCGTCAGATATTATCAAGGAAAACAGGCACCATTATAAAACAAACAAACTAGTTAACGTTAGTAAAATAAGAGTATATTCAATACTAGATATTGTTGGCGGTACACACACATACGCACTTATAAGGTTACAGACTCGTGTGACACACACACACACACACACACACACACACACACACACATACATACATGGGCGCCCGCAGTATGGGTACGTGACCCTCCTGGAAATCATACTGCATATATATATATATATATATATATATATATATATATATATATATATATATATATATATATATATATATAAATTCCGACAAGTTTAATCATGCAAATGAAGCTGATTATATGTCACAAGATTCTGTTCAAAACGCTTAATAAATATTAGCTTTAGTTTCTTGTGACCGTTTCCTATACTAACCCCAGGCCGACCCCGATCACTGACCCCCGAAACCCTGACCCCCTACACAAAGTCCTGACCCCCCTTGCAAAAAATCCTGCTGGCGCCCATGCATACATACATACATACAAACATACATACACACACATACATACATACAAACATACATACACACATACATACATATATACATATATACATACATACATATACACATACATACATACATATATATACATACATACATACATACATACATACATACATACATACATACATACATACATAATTGAACTCAGTTTAAAATAATGTCTGTAACTTAATACACCCCAGTGGCGTTTCTTCACCGCGCCCTTCTACGTTCCATTAAATTGGCCCTTTGAGCCGTAATTGGATATAGCGATACTTCTTCTTCCTTCTCGGTGTCATCACCGCTATCGTGTATTTCTTCCTGGCTAACGATGTGTTGATGTTTACTTTCATGGCGCACCAAGCATGGCTTTAGTCGGTTGAAGTGAACAATCAGAGTCGTCTTATGATTGCTCCTTGTGATCAGGTATGTAACATCCGTTACTTTCTTAACAATCCGCCATGGTCCAGTCCATTTGACCTGTAGTTTAGGTGATTTTCCTTTCTTTCTTAGAATATGGTGCAATCATACCAGGTCACCATCACTGAAAGACTGGCCATGAACTTTGAGATCATAGGTGACTTTCTGATGCCGAATAGCGGTGCCTATTTTTGTTCGTGCTTCCTCGTTGGCCTCCCACATTGCCTTTCTATATCCCGACACAAATCGAGGCAGATTCTTTGGGGCCTCGTCTCGTGTTTTGCCAACTAGAAGATCCGTAGGGAGAATCACTTCTCGACCCAGCATCAGCTTGTTCGCGGTGAATCAGGAGAAAATGTACTCAGATGTACAATAGGCCATGCTCGCAAGAGAAAGGTATTGGTCCCAGTTTTCTGGTTTATCATCCACGTATGCTGCTAACATCTGGCATAAAGTTCTGTTATACCGTTCCACCATCCCATTACGTTGTGGATGATAGGGAGACGTTCGCGTCTTCTTAATCCCTAATATTACACGAAGCTCTTTGAATACGGCCCTTTCAAACTGTCGGCCTTGGTCAGATAACAGTACACGAGGCACGCCAAATCTACAAATACAATTATCCAGCAACACTCTTGCGACCGTGCTGGCTTCAGTATAAGGCAGAGGCACCGCCTCAATCCACTTAGTGAAATGATCTTCGATTACAAGGATGTATGCATTTCCTTCCCACGTCTTTGTAAGAGGTCCCAAAAATATCCAGGGCTACCAGATCTTCTTGCTTCCCCAGCCGTTATGCCCTTAAGTTTCGCTCGGCGCTTCTGGTTGGGACTTTTATGCTGAGCGCAAACGGAGCACGGAGCACAGTAGTCACGAATATCATCCTTCATACCTGGCCAATAGTAACGTTGGCGCACTTTACTGAGGGTTTTGTAGACACCTAAATGTCCCCCGGCGGCTCCATCATGGCATTGCTTTAGGACTTATCGCCGCCAGCTGCATGGTACGACGATGTAACTTTTAACTGGCTTGCCAGAACGATCTAGCCAAACTCGCACAAGCATCTCGTCTGACATCTCTAATAATTTGAATGCCCCCTCTCCCCCCCAAGGCCTTAACGTCTCCACTATTCCCCCATACTTCTTCCCAAGCAGGGCGTTGCTGTGCCTCAACTCAACTAATAACTCGTGATAAAGCAGCATCTTTACTCTGTATCTCTCCAAAATATATCCCCACTGTCCAGCCGTATAGCAGAGAACCCCACTGTACGTTTGCTACAGTATTTGCACCCGTTGCAAGGTAAGCGACTCAGATCATCAGCATTGGCATGTCGAGTTCCAGGGCGATGTTCTATCACAAAATCATATTCTGACAACTGCTCCAACCAACAGGCCAACTGTCCCTCGGGTTCTCTGAAGCTCATAAGCCACCGCAGGCTACTGTGATCAGTGCGTACCTTGAAATTTCTGCCATAGAGGTAGGTCTTAAAATATTGAATAAAATGTACGACGGCCAACAGCTCACGACGAGTGACACAATACTGGCGTTCTGTCCTGTCCAGGCAACGACTAGCGGAAGCTACTACTCTTTCTTTCCCATCTATGCTCTGGGGCAGGACAGCTCCTATGGCTTCGCCACTCGCACCTGTGTCCAGTATAAAGGGGCGATTGAAGTCCAGTACAGCCAACACTGGTGCAGAGGCAAGCGCTTTGCGTAGTTTTTCGAATGCCGTCTGATGTTCTTCTGTCCAGCGGAAAACAGAGTTCTTTGTCGTTAGCTGGTGTAAAGGAGCTGCAATTTTAGCAAAGTGTCTTACGTACCGCCGATAATAACTACAAACCTAAGGAACCTCCGCACCGCGGTAATTGATTTTGGAGTGGGCCATTTCATAACGACAGCTACTTTCTCAGGATCAGTGGCAACTCCTTCCGCTGCAATAGTATGACCAAGATACCGAACCTCTCGCGCACAGAGTGTACATTTGCTGGGTTTCAACTTTAAACCGGCCCCTAGAAGACAGGTAAAGACCCGTACTTGTCTTTCAAGCAACTGCTCGAACGTGCTTCCGAACACTATCACGTCGTCGAGATAAATCAGGCAAACTTCATATTGCAACACAGCTAGGACGGCTTCCATTAGTCGCTCAAAGGTCCCTGATGCGTTGCATAAACCGAACGACATGACTTTAAATTGATAGAGACCCCCTTCTCGCTGCAAACGCTGTGTTAGGCCGATCAGCCTGCTCAATTTCTACTTGCCAGTACCCCAACATCAAATCTAATGTCAAGAACCAACTCATGCCAGACAGTGAATCGAGACTATCATCAATTCTAGGAAGAGGGTACGCATCCTTTTCTGTAACTGCATTTAGCGCCCTATAGTCTACGTAAAACCTCTTCTTTCCATCTTTTTTAGCCACTAATACCACTGGAGAAGCCCAGAGGCTTACTGACGGTTCCATAACCCCCTTTTTCAGCATGTCGTCCACTTGCATGTCAACGTCCTGTCGGAGGTAGAACTGTTAATCTTCTGGGTGGGACTCGAATTGGAGCGGCATTCCCTGTCTGGACAGAGTGTTTGATAAAGTTTGTTCTGCCCAAGTCGTCGTATCTTTAGCAAACACTGTGCGAAATTAACTTAACTGTTTACTTAGGGCGGCTGCTTGATCAGGAGCCAATAACTCAGACAAATATAATGATAGACTGCTGTTCGAATCCTGTCCGGAACGGTGGACATTTTGTGTCCATAGAGCTGCACTGGCTTCAGCACAACAAACACCAGCCTGCAAGTTTACCACGTCTTTAATCGGGTTTAGCAACCGTATTGGCACTGTTCCGTCCATCGTCTTAGCGACGGCTCGCGCGACAAGGATTTTCGTTTCATGTCTAAATAATGACAGTGGCTCTAGCAATGACTCGGTAGCTAGCTTCCCACAACCAACATTCGTCATCCAACCTCGCGTGATAACTTCCCTCTCTGCCAGGACCCTGATGTTTTCAGCCAAGGTGATACGATGACATCCCAAAGACCCCGCAAAGTAGCACGTGAGCTTTAGTCCCTGCATTTGCAGTGTACACTGTGTAATACTAATGTCGCACTTATGCAGACGGAAAAAATCTAACCCAAGTATTTCATCAGGCCTAATGTCAGCTACGACGAAAACATCTCGCCTTCTGACGCCTTTCCAAGCAATCAAAAATTCAGCCTGTCCATAAGTTTCAATTTTGTTACTGGAGACAATGATTAGCTGGCTATCCACAGTGCTGAGTTTTGGCTTTCGATGACTAAGTGCTTCATACCGCTGATAATAGAAACTGCAGCGCCTGTCTGTGTCGACTAGCAAAGCGAGCTCCACTCCATCAGCAAGACATTGCGTGTACAGTCCCGGTTCTTCGTTTAGATAACGTACAGTCTTGGGATTTTCTGTACTTCCTATCTTCTTAAAGTCTCCCTTTCGTTGGTCTCTTTTTCTCCACTGTTCGTTATCTTTGTTTAAAGGCCTGGTGAATTCGCTTTGGTAATGACCCCAACCATTACAATTCCAACTTTGTACTCCTGATCGCCTTGAATCACGATGCTTATACTCCGACTGGTTCCAACGATCTAATCTTTCCTGATGTTCTTCAGTCAACTTCTTATTTTGTTCCATTAAGTTTTCTACCTTTGCTTCAAGCTGTTCGATCACAGTTTTATCTGTACTCTCCTCACACCTGTCTGCATACTCTTCATAATCTCTACAAGCAGAACTTACTGGCTTCTGCTTTATTCCTGCAGCAGAAAAGCCTCTCATTCGACCCCTACTCTGATGGCTTCTTGCAAACTGTTAGGGCGATGACGCCAAATTTCAAGTTTCAAGTTTTCATCTTGTACCGCCCCTAAGAAATGATCTTTTGCAAGCCTATCGCGAATATCAGGTGGGCAACCGGGATATGCCAGCGAAACCAGTCTTTGTATCGTTTGGCCTAATTCAGGGAGCGTTTCCCCCCTTCTCCGGAAACAGCTTCGCAGCTGTGCTTTGTAGTACTCATGTTGGTTGCGAGGCGCAAAGCAAACTTCCAAGGAAGCTTTCAACTTCTCAAATTCGACTTGACCGGGCTGGACCTGGAGATCTGTCAAGACTTAGAGGGCATCTTTCCTTAAACACGCAACCAAGCGCAATCCCTTTTCAGTTTCTCTCCAATCATTTATAATTGCACAGTGTTCGGAATGTGTCATATAGTCGAGGAAAGGTTGAGAAGCATCGTAAGTGTCTGCCTTATCTGTTGCCTTAGTTCGAGTTAGAGCCAGAGAAGACCTAAATTCTGTTTTTCCAGTCTCAACTCCCTTGGTCACTTGTGAGCCTGGCCTCTCTCTTCCATCTTTTATCTCACTACGGCTCCCGACCGATCTTTCTCTTAACAAATGGTCCATGGTTGTGTCTAGTTTTTCTAACTTCTCCGTAATGAGGGTATCTATAGTCTCGAGCAGACTATCAGTAGGCGAACTAATCGCTCTCTTGGATACTGGATACGTGGTTCGATTGTAACTGTCCGACCTCACGTTCTTAAGCCCACCCTCCTTTATAGTTTCGAACCTCAGATCTTCAGACCTGGCACCCAATGCACGTGCATTGCCATCATATTTATCGGCCTCGCACGGAGTCGAGGTCACAAGGAACTGGACATCACTGTCTACGTCCACGAGTTTTCTCTGCCTTGCATCAATAGGCGACAATGGCAACAAGAGTCGCCAATGAACAGACTGTGGTAAAGGCATATCGATTAAAGAGGTATGTGTACCGCTGCCTGTAGCCATTATAATAGTTTATAATAATTCCCTTCAGTATTCCCTATTTGCCTGTCGCGATGTACTTGGTAAGAAACTGCTACCAATTGCTATTCAAATCGGGTGCCAACAGATGTAAACGTGTTGTTGTTGTTGTTGTTGTTGTTGTTGTTGTTGTTCTTGTTGTATTTCTTACTGCCAGATCCGTTACGAAATTTCGATAAAATCAGTATAAAGGTAATCAATTTAACACCATATAGCCGGGGTGGGTGGGTTGTCAAATAAGGTTTGTTTATCAATGGTCGCTATTCACAAGTACGCAGACCAATGTACGAAGTTTTTCAGCTTGCTAGGAGCGGAGCCGGTCTGTCCAAACCTAATTTATGAAATTTTAATAAAATGAAAATAGAGCGAGATGAACGATTATCTTGGTCAAATCTGTGTCTACTTTATTTATGCCATTCTAAGGAGGGGGGGGGGGCATTGTCAAACACACGTTCTTTATTAGCGGTTCTTCTTTTGTTCATTAAATATTATACAGCCAAATTCATAAATCTGGCATGCAAAAGATTTCATGGCCAATAATTCTGATATTTTCAGTTCATTCGAACTTAGTTGTTGCAAATTCGATCCTTTTGCCTCTCGATCTACAACGTGTAGAAAAAAATGTCACGTTTTTTACTGACCGACTTTTTATGTCGAATCTCAGCGCCATCCAAATTATACACTTTCTTTTCTGTAGCTGATGTTTTAGATCCGAGATAAAATATTCAGTCTTGACTGAACATATGCACTCAAATTAAACATATTTCTCAAGAGCAAATAAATCTATCTACTTTCGCAGACTTAATGTCGCGAAACCGAAATGAAAATTTTAAAGGCGTTCTAACATTATTAATATTTATTTATTTAAATTTTATAGGACACGTCTTTCTTTCCAAACTGCGAAGGAATAGTCTGTATTAAATATAATAAAACCAAATCACTTACAACACTATGACAGAACTATTCAAATATCCCAACCGTCTAGCCACCAGAAGTTTTCTTGTTACAAGCCAGGGGTCTTTGCTTGACCGAGCGGTGTCAAACCCTGGCGCGATTCCCGCTTGAAGTCATAAGTTTACCCCAAATTTCCAAAGACTTCTATACAACTTCAGTTGTAAATTAGAAAGCCCGACGAGTCCATTTTATGCATAAATTTTACTCTAATCAATGCAAGACCACAGATCTCCCAACTTGCCAAATATCTATCAGCCGCACATCTGCATAGTTTCTTTTCATCAACTTTCCGTACCGTCATCAGTTCACGCCGTAGAAACTCTACAACTATCCCCTAACACGTGGAACTATTTTAACTACGCCACCTTAGGCCAGTCAATATATGGTTAAGGCACATTACGCCAGTACAACTGCGTCACATTTGCCACCATGGCGACATAAACGGTATCTGCCGAGTCCCTTCTTGTTTATTCCATTGTGTAATTTACCGGTTTCCTACCGTAAATACTGCCACTGCAGTCATACCACCAATGTACACCACTAGATTTTAATAGGGAAATCCCCGGAAAGAACCACCGACCCACGAGAAGCTACTGGCAAGCTTTCTCACATATCCACATTCGCCGAATCCGAGACTCGAACCCACGCAGACAGAGGTGAGATGGCAGTGATCTGTAACGGAGAGCGCTTTAGACAACTCGGCCACTCGGGGCCCCACTTGTGTCTTATATTTATGGCTTAAAAAGCACCTCCATCCACCCTAAATATATATAAAAAATAACCAGAACCATATTTCATAAAACATATGACAGGATTGAAGAAAAAAGATAATCCAATATATCAAACATAACGTTCACCGAACAGTGTGTATTATCTGCATTATATATTAAAATGTTAAAAAAAAATTCAAATTAAGATAAAATTACATTTTTTTTAAAATCAGGATTGTGTTTTTGATATCTTGTTTAAAACATATTAGTAGCAAAAGTCAAACTAATGGCATGGCATTTTCTACTGACTGTAATCCGTACAATTTGTCTAACTGGCTTGATACAATGCAAACTTGTAATTAGTTTTGCTGGATTTATTAGATCTTCTAAGCTAGTTAACCCTAAACAAACACAATTAAGTGACAATTTTTTTCATCAGTAAAAGGAAGTATTCTTAAAGGCTTTTTGTATTGCATTTGCTAATTTTCAGTGCATCCATCAAAATACTATTACTCTGAGTTCACGTTACAGCTTGAGCCTTACTGTTCTAATGTACGTTTTATACTCAAGTCCCAAATAGTTCAAATACAACATCTTGCTGCCATGTTTTGATTCAGATGTATTTACCAAAGGTTTCTTCCTTCTGTAGGACAGTATGAATCCGAACAGGAAGACATTATATATGCAAAATCTCCAAGTGGGTTGGGCCATACATTTCTGTTCGAGGTTTCAGTTCTTCCAGTTTTATGAGGTCTCAGTCGAGACTCAAAGTAGAACCAAGTCATCTTCGCTATCCAAAATTCCGATATGTTAAAACCTAACAATACTTTGGTGGATCGAGAAGATATTTATGTGCTTCGGGTCTGTGAATTTCATTCGATGAGGCCGCAAGCCACCGCATCCGATCAAAATTAAGTTGTTCAAACTTGAGCACTGTTAATACACGATCAAGACAATTGAATGGAGTCATAATTAAACAAATACTCCAGTAATGGCTTCTCTCTGGTACGTAGTCATACTTTCGATGTTCAACTTACAAAGCATCTTTTTGAAGTAATTTGCCTCCACCATGTTCGACCGATATACAATGCACCACTGTTACACGCTACTGGTTAGTTGGCATTACATACTAAGGGAGGCAACTCATGAAATCCAATAGATGTCGCTAGGACAAGCACTAAAATACGTGCTCGATCCGCCAAGGTGTACTATGTCGGAACCTTGGCTAGCGCAGATGGAACTAAGGAAGCTGGTCGAGTGAAGACATGCAATCTATCGATCAGTGTTTGGGTTATGGAACCTTTACTGTATCAAATACAGCGGTTACACCAATACAACAGTTACAGAGGCACAGATGTGACACCAATACAGATGTTACAACGAGGTGTTACTCCAAAACAGCAGTTACGCCAATACAAACGTTACAGCGATATAGATGTTACACTAATACATATGTTGCAGCGTTAAACGTATTACACAATACAGTCACAGAGATCTTAAAGTAATATAGATGTCACAATAATAAGGATATTTCAGCGACACGAATATTATAAGAAGACAGATGTTTCAGCTATTTAGATGTGACAATAATACAGATGTTACAACAATACATGTGTTTTAACATATTTTTTTAGCTAAACAGCTGTCACAACGATTCTCATATTACGGCACTAAAACTGTTTCTGTAATACCGATATCAAAATAATATAGATGTTTCCGCGATACAGATGTTACAGCAACACAAATATCACAAAAATTGAGATGTTTCAGCTATGCAGATGTTAAGCATTACAAACATTACATTAACAGAAACGTTTCAGTGATACAAATATCACAGCGATACAAATGTTACAGCAATACAAATATCACAAAAACTGAGATGTTTCAGCTATGCAGATGTTAAGCATTACAAACATTACATTAACAGAAACGTTTCAGTGATACAAATATCACAGCGATACAAATGTTACAGCAATACAAATGTCACACAAACTGAGATGTTTCAGCTATGCAGATGTTACAGCATTACTAACGTTACATTAACAGAAACGTTTCAGTGATAAAAAATATCCTAGCGATACCGATATCACATCAACACGGATGCAGACTAAATCATTTGTCTGTTGTAGCCTTATTGCGGCCAAACTAATCGCATAACCAATGTTCCGGTTTTATTAGATAATTGTTCGACCTTGAAAAATGCCTATGAATCTGGAATTCTGTTTCTACTTCCCAAGGTCATCAAGGTCATAAGTGTTTCATGGCTTGAAACCTATATTTATCACGGCATTTGTCAAGACAGTTAAGTTCGTTTTCACCGTTTCAGAGGATCTAGTTATACTTTATTGGTCAGAAGGTGGGGTGAGTTGGTGACATGCGTGTTCGTTCTTTCTCCATTTCCCTTTAACCTATTCAACAAAAAGTTTGTTTTTAGTCCATAAATTAAAAATATCTTGCTGTCATTTGTTTTTGGTATGCATATTATTGCCATGCCATATACGTATTATTCTATTCAATTCTTTGTTTAAATTAAAAATTAAAAACGGATATATCGGCAGATAGATCGATAGAAAGCAAACTAAACATGGTGGATATGGATACACTAGTACGTGCATGAATGTATACAAACATACATTAACCAACCATATGTCACTTCATTTATGCATCCAGGCATTTTTACATCATACTATGAGATAAATCTTAGTAGCACATACATACATCTAGAAATGTTTACATGTATTTTAAACCAAAACTGATGCTTTGACTAATTAAAGAAAATCCATTCCAGTAAATTACTTGCCTCATACAGCTTCTTTCTGATGCTCGTAAATATTAGATCAAGAGATCATACAGTCATATTAATAACAAACACTACATGTACTTGATTGTTGGTGGGTATATTTGATCAACATTCTCCGTGTAGCTTTTGGAGACCTCGTTTTGATTTCATCATAAGAACTGAGTTGTAACATAAAATATGGACTCGAGTTAAAATCGCTGAAAAGATTTGCAAGGGACGTTTGAATGAGATTGTCTCAGGTGATATAACAAGAATTTACGTTTCAAAATTTCGTATTATGTCCCAAGAGAAACTATTAAAGTTTGGATCGGAGAAACGAGCAGAGACCTCAAATCGCTCGACATAGTCTGACTGTCGAGAGAGTTTTATAACGCATTATTTTACCGTGCAAAAGGCCCTCGTCCACGCACCTGGTTCTAACTCGGCTTGTATATCTACAAAGCGTCGTCAAAAGTTGCGGAACACTACTGATCCATCCATCCTACTCCATGGTAACGTACCCGCGCATAATCCGCCGTAGTGAAAGAGCACAGCATCCAAAACTTTGCCACATTCTACATACAGCTGTGATTCAGCTTAACGTGAGATTTTGAGTTCAATCTCGCTATCAAAGACTAGACAGATGACTATAAATCCGCCATGCAGATGGATGTGCAGTTCTTTTAGTGTATGTACAACATAATAAAAAGCGAATACAAAATACCATTTTGTAATTGGATAATGTGACTGAGAAAGTGTGCAGATAGATACATGGTGAGTACTTGGTGGAGATACACTGACGTACTGTTGACTAACAAAGAATCCTACTGTACAGAGTACTGATATATAGAACTTTTTATATACCCCACGTAATTTTCTTCCAATGCTGTCAGAATGTTTGATGATAAGTCAATCGCGGCGTATGTTTTCTATTTTTCTCTTTTCTTTTTTGCTAAACGCTCTATTCCCTACAGATCAAACAAATTTTAGCCTCCAACCTTGCTTAAAAGCATTGCACAAATGTCCTTTAATCATCAATAGAGAAAAAGACACGTGCATGAAAATATTGAACTCGGCTGATTTATTGATAGTGCTGTCGAGACTAGTACAAACCAGAAAATGATACTGTGCTGCGGAAGGAAATATTCATAGCCATCTTCGACATTTCGAGACATTGGAAAAATTTTTATTAAGACTTTTTAATGTCTGAAGAAGAGGTCTTGATTACACTCTTCGCTAGACTGCTGGTATTATCGTTGTCAATTTGTCGACGTAAGATTTAATATGTGCCCTGATCGCACGATTATGGTAAAGACCAGTGAGATCACCCAGTGGAGTTTTACTAAGGATTCTGAAGTCTGATATTTGCCAATTAATGCCAGCATCGTAAACTGTAGTTGCTTCCATTACGAAGACAACATAGAACTTATGTTCACTGTTAATTACAATTGTAGAGTATACTTCGCTTGTTTAAACCTTGTATTGCTAATGGTCATATGAGTCAGCAAGCCATGTCCATTTTCCAGGTTTATTTTTATGTTATTTTCACAAGGAATGCTGCTTTGCGCAGAAATAGGAGGCTCCTGCACAAAGAATAAGGCCACTGTTTATTGTTTAATGCCGAGAAAAAATGTCCAAATCAGGATACACGAAAAGTCAAAACAATTCAAAACAGGAAGTTTAATCTCTTTAGAGCAGAAAGTTAGTATTATTCAACTACGTTAGCATTCACTGAACGGACAAAAATCTTACGTGGAGTCTTTCCCAATAAGCTCTCATTTTATGTGGGTGTTTTTTGTTTTCATTTTTGAAGAGTTTGCGCCTTTCTTCTCCAATGAATTGACTGTCGTATATATATGCCTGATATATTACAACTTAGTATTTCGTATTTCTTCTTTTAATGGTCATTTGCGAGGGTATTTAAAAAGTTCTGAATACTTTGTTACGTCATTTTTTGTTTCTTTGAACCTGTCAATAAATTTAACGCCGAGCGAAAGACAAACTAACGTTCAATATAATAATCTGCAGCTGCACGTACTGAATATCTGCAGATATTTGCGTATAACGAAATGTAGGTAAATAATGACAGTGATGTAAATACAATCGGAGGAGGAGAAACAATTCTGCTTCCGAGCAATGAGTAACACAGTAAAATCCGTGTATTCTAAGGGTACTCTCTGACTGCTATCAAGGCCGACTTGAATCAAGGGTGTGGATTTAATTCTGTCATATCCGACAATTCTGCGGTGTTTTCATCGCTTTAAAGATGGCTTTGTATCCATGGAAGATGACCCACGTCTGAAAGTGGTTGCTGTGAAAGGGACAATTGATGAAGATCCTCGAGACACAATGGAAGAGATTTCTATTATCACGGGCATTAATTCGTCAGCTGTTTTTTTTTTTTTTTAATGTATTGAACAATCATTTAAAGCTCAAAAAGATGGATCCTGAATGTGTTGACGACTGATCAAAAACAGACTCCTGTTAATATTGATAAACGGCTACTCGCCAAATATGTAAAGAGTTGCAAGAAACGTTTGAATGAGATTGTAACAAGTGATGAAACAAGGATTTACGTTGTTTAATTATCCTGATTCAAAAGAAACTATTTAAGTTTGGATCCGAGAAAACGAGCAGAGACCTCAAATCGCTCGATGTAGTCGGACTGTTAACTGAGTTTTATACGCATTATTTTTCTATGCATAAAATCACGTTGATCCAGGTACCCGTGTCTGACTCTGCTAGTGTCATTGGACCTAACTGTTCTCTAATACTATTGCCCAACGTTGCTGAATAATATTATTAAACCACCTGTCCATCTACTCAAAAACAAAGCACAGGCGCATAAAATCAGCCTTCTTGGCAGACTTCCTGGAGGAGAGCAGTATTCTATCTTTGCCACATTATTCATACAGCTCTGATTTAGCCCCAGGTGATGTCATAACTGATTGAGTCTCGTTATCGTGGACTAGACGAGGGGACAGATTTAAAAGTCGCTATGCGATTTGGAAATGCAGTTTTCAAAAGTATGAGCAACATACATAAACGTGAATACAAAATGGCATTTATGAATTGATTTAGCAGACAGAAAGTGTGTAACGGTGGATAGGGTATACTTTCAGGGGATGTACTAACGTTCTGTTCACTTCGTTGTACGGCGCACTAATATCCGGAACCTTATAGATATCTTTGTATATTTTAAAAAAGGTACAGAAGGAGCCAACGAGTTACAGTATGATATGCGCCGTAATCCCAGAGAGTTCCAAAAGAAATTAAATGGTAATGGAATCCAACAGCACATATATTATATAATGGTATATACATAATTTTTGGTTGTGTTTCGACATAGACAAGGACTTTTCGATAGTTAGTAGAAAACATTTCACATAGACACAGAATGTATACACTAAATATTTACATCTTAGCACAGAGAAACTTCCAAAGTAATGACATGGTCAAAGCTAAGGAAAAAGAACATGACCTACTTGCCTTCGTCATTGCGAGGATTTCAGGTCAGGTAGGGACTCGTCTAGAGCGGTGCATAATCTTTCGCTTCTGATTATTACATCCCGGATGCAATTTCAGCCATAAAAAAACCCTCATATATGAATGCATTTTCATTACAAGAAAAATTATTGGAATTTCTGTGCTCCAGACGTTGAAGTTTCATGACATTGTCGTTGAACGTCTGTACTCGATTATTCAAGAGCAAGCTGAGATACAATGGTAGAGTTACAAACATGTTTTCATTGTTCTAAAATGTTCTTGCAAAGTTTATCTTGTCTGTCAATTAACGTTGCATTCAGTATCGTTATCGTACTCTTTAATACGGTTCATAATAGTGTGGTAACAGCACTTTGGGGATTTCTGCTCATTACTTTGTCATGATAGAGGAAACTAGCAAGACTGTTTCGAGATCATTAAAGTAGATTCTCCAGCCATATTCTGCAATTAGCAACGCACCGGATTGATACGTACGCAAGGTAGCTGAATCTCCTTCACTCAATTAATTCTGTTACACCGCCACTGAAATCCGTTACACCGTGACCAATGGCTTTTTATCTTCCTTTCGAAAGCAATAATACTATCTCTGGTTGCCAAGGAGCTTTTAGCCGTATAAATATTATTTTTTGGAACTGTGCTTAGCCATTTAGATGGAAAAGCTGATAAAGGGAACTTACTTGGTTGCTTCCAAATGTAACATTGATTCCTGGAAACTGTCAAAAATAATATTAACAACTTGAGCAAGTAAAAGGCTTTTCGT
>JAECUM010057956.1:0-25589 GCA_016617855.1 Megalonaias nervosa | reverse complement strand
TATATATATATATATATATATATATATATATATATAAAGAATACAAATCATGTGGCGAATAACAGTCCTTTCAAGCGCACTGGATCCAGCAAGGGATCACGTGTGTCAGGGATTGATTGAGATACATGCAATAAACTGACGACGAACAGTGCAAAACTAGTATCTAACTAGCCTGAGCGCTTTCGACTCGTAATGAATCTTTTCAAAGGCATATACAAAACAAAGACAAAACAAACAAATAAAACACAAAAACCGTTGTATTTTATATATTGCACTTTTATGCAATGCGCTTTACAATAGTTAGCTAACGGTACAATGAACATTACGAAAGATCGTAAAGTAGTCCGCCAAGAACTCAACAATGTTGAAGTCGTGGTGAAAAAAATTTGAGATTCACTACTATAGAGATATCAGCTCTAAATCCTTTACATCTACCAAATCCACTTAATAGCATATTACATTTGCGTTAAACTGCATTGTGTGGCCATTAATGATAATTTGAATTTAATTAGACTCAATGTCAGTGTTTTCAATTACTGTTACGGCAAAACGAAGAGATAAGATTGTTGCGTTTGTTTACACTTCTGTACTATAGTTTTACATCATTAAGGTAAAATGTAACCAGGCATGTTTTGCACTGAGTTACTTTCTACAGCTCAACAATATAACAAGGATATGTCTCTATATTTTAAATATTACCATGTTCTACTAAATGTTTGGTGTTAAACGCAATTTTTGTATCTTAACATAGCATTTTGAATAGGGATACGTTTAAGCAAAATGAAATACATTTCAACGCCTGCAAGCAAATACAAAAATTTCTGAAAATAAATGCACTGTGTGCGACTGAAGGTTTTCTATCTGTTGTCATTAATCCTAGGAAGTCGATGATAATATTTTTAGCAGTAACTTCTCTAACACATGTGACAACCAAGTTAGCATCATTATTTGACTAGTTCAAAGATCAGGATTCCAAAATATAGAATTTTGACCCGATCAAACTAAAAATCAATTGTCCAAGAGTTTATTTAAACCATATGTATCTCAGAAAAGTTTCTAAAATTTCAATATCAGATATAATTGGAACATTCTTAGACTATTTATTCAGATCAAATTTCAATAAAACAATTCAAGTTTTTCATCACGTTTAGTGAATCATTTGTAAGCAAAGAAGTGTAATATTTGTGACTTTTTTCTTATCAAGGTGGCATCAAGAATAAGAAACCTACATGATCGAATACGTTATGTAATCTGTTACAATAAACTGTGTTAAGCAATAGAACCATAGTTGTGGCATGGGTTCAGCATTCGATGAACACGTAGAAAGAATTCGACAGTTTCGTATTTCTTTGATAAAATTAAATCGATGGCGAATAGGTTAAAGGGAAAGTGACAATACGTTGCCAATTGTATCCTACCAATTCCAAAAAATGATGCGATACAAGAGACCTTGGTAGCCGTGTGTAATATAGAGTGTCATTTTCCCAGCTTGGTTTTGCTTTCCCAGAACACAATGGTTAATTAAGTCAAATATAGAGGAAATCAAGAGCGTGATAAGAATAGAAAATTCCCTCATAATGAGTTTCTGGATCGAGCCATTTCCTTAATCAATGCTAAGATCAATCCACCAATGTGCCTAAATAAATTACTACATAATAACAGTCGAAGGGATGCTCAGATCATAATGAAAATGTCAATATCCATTTTCCTATTAAAAGCATTTTATCGTCATAGACGAAGACCCATATTAAAGTAATTAAAATCCCATTATTCCGATACGTTCCGGCTCCTAAATTGTTAATTAGATTATCTGATCGTAAATAAACCAGCATAGCGTATAACACAAGCATAGGGAATTTATGACTTTAAGAAAACATATTATTGTGAGAGTGTTGAGCATTATCAGTGTTTAGTTTTAATACAAAGAACGAATTTCCAGCATCAGTTCAATAACAAAAGTTTCTTTTGTTAAAAGAAAAGAGTAAACTGGAATGGTACCGACTAAGGTTGACTATTTAAATTATCCCCACGCTTTTCTCATAAACAACTGCCTCCATTACATACATATGCAAACGTCCAAAAGCGTTCATGGTCGTTCCCTCTACAGACCATCCCCAAACATATCCCAGTGTTTAAAATCCCTATCTAGATTGGTCTTTAAATTACTAACAATTTTACATACTAAATTCTGAATATCAACAAACTACTCCAAACCATATCCAAGTTGAAGGTTTCAATAATAAACGTTCTGGGAGGATTTGTGCCGTGTTAAGCACTAAATTAAAAAATACTGCCATTTCCGGGCTGAATAACTCTTCAGTGCTAATTATTTCGGTGAAAAAGTGGCATCATTAGTCGCGACTGTCGCCGCAATTAAACTTACGTGACAACTTTGTGTATGTAGTAGTTGTTGCATTGAACCTAACTTACTATTATTTTAAAATAGACCTCCTATTAGCGCAACTTCACGCTCGCCCCATAAACGTTAAACCCACTAACCTCCAGAATACAACGAATATCCATTTAGAATAATTTCACTGAGTCATTAAGTATATTGCACCGTTTCTTCTCTTGATTTTTTTTGTAAAATCATGACGGCATTACTCAATCCTTATTCCTCCATTGGATGAAACAAAATTAATTTATGATTTTATATGCTCTTATTAACCATACTGCAGAAGTCGTTTAGTGTATGCACCTTGTAAAACAACGATTTCAAATCTTCCTCTCATTTCTTCTATTCAGAACGTACTTCCGCATTAAAATTTGTTATAGTTTAACCCTGCCAACGTTTTCATAACTATTTGATACAGAGAACAACAGCTTACTGGGACTCCGTAATCGAAGCTGCAGAATTTGAAAGCAGCTTAATGAAATGTCCCAAGATTAAATTGATATTATTTAATTCATCATCTTTACTTGCTAAAATTTACTGGCGTTGGTAGACTTAAGAGATTTACAAATTTACCTGTCAAATAAACTGGAACGATTTTTTTAATTGTCAAACAAACCTACAACTTCCGCGAGATTTTTCAAGGTGAATAGGATATGCATTCCTTCCATCATTTTTCGAAACTTCACAAGCCATCGAAAAGAGAACTGATATAAAAGGAACAATATGCCTGGGATATACTTATGAAGGCCTAATTTGGCATTATCTCTTTTCTTTAAGGGTAATTTGAAGTATGGGTGGCCAAAGTGAAAATTTCTCTCTCTCTCTCTCTCTCTCTCTCTCTCTCTCTCTCTCTCTCTCTCTCTCTCTCTCTCTCTCTCTCTCTCTCTCTCTCTCTCTCTCTCTCAGTAATCACACATATTATTATTGAATCGAAGTTTAGGCGCATATTATTACGTGACAAGAGAAATGTATGGTTTACTTTCTTCTTGCCAAAAGTAAGGTAACGGAAGCAGCCGCGCTATAAATATTTAAAACTACAAGCCCATGAAATACGACTTGTGCCGAATTATATATAGCAAGATTAATATTTTATATAGCAACTCGTTATTTCATCACATATCCAGGAAAGAAGTGTTGTGAGATTTTCGGCACTATAATTTATGATTATGAACTTTATGTACAATGTTCTACTTGATATCTGCAGTTTGGATTGGAATAAAAACGAGATTTGCATTTAAATTCTATCATAAAATACATCGATATAAATATGATGATTTATTAACCGAAAAATACCCTGAAACAAGTGTGCAGTATAAAAAAACAAAATGTTTCCGTTATTATGGAAAACTATTCAAAGAATAATAGATCGCGTGGCTGACTGAAACATTAACAAATTTTAAAATATTTATAGAGCCATTTACAAGTTTTCAAGTCAAATTCACGCTGGATAATTGAAATTCTTAAGGTTCTTGTCATAGAATTCCTGAACATCTGAATTGGGGCTCGATTCATGTTGGTGCCAACCTTTATTCGTCAGAATGACGAATATATTACATGTAGTCTTCTGCTTTTGCTCCTGAGGTATAGTTCCTTGAGTCCACATTGACTGGAAGAGTTTAGTAGGCTTTGTAAACTTCTTGTATAGCATATGGTCCAGATACCCCATTCTATAAGTGTTAATGCATATCATGGAGAGATTAGTGAAAAGAAATAAATATGAGATACATGTAAAATGAATACTGACCATGAAAGATGTTCCTAACATTCCGTGTATCATAACTATGAGATGTAACAATACAGGAAGAAACATTCTTTCCCGTGATCACTAGTGAGGAAAGGATTACATATATGGTGTGTTAGCATCGCCCTTGATAGCCGTAAATGAAAAGAAATAAAGAAATCATAGAGAGAAAAAGAAGGCACAACTTTCTTGTAAGGAATTTTAATATTTTATAGTTTTTTGTTCATCTGGCACCGAGAGGGCGAGGCAACTTTCCCCGATCCTTGACTTCATGATGTTAGTCCCACCAGTAAATAATGCTGAATTTCCACCTTATCATTATGGAAACCTGAGTCTTCTCTATTAACAAATTTCACAGGCTTCCAAGATAAAAATGTTTTATTTATTTAAACGAACACATCTATCTGAACCCATATTATATGGGTTATCAATTCTCTCTCCGAAATGCGTCGGAAATATGCTATCTCCAGGAAACAGGGAGGATGAGAGAATCGTTTATTTCGACAATTTTGAGTGATGTTTATATAAGAGATTAGTATAGGACCGTCTTCCGTCATTCTAAGTTGGTAATAATGATATCTATGTGAGAGTCCCTACATTCGAAATTAATTTGAATCACATTATTTTACTTCGATTGGGTTTAGATTGTAATGCTAAACGCAAGCAAAAGTCACACCTTTTTCCTTAGAAATGCATTAAGGACATTACAATGTTAATATTTAACAGATCTGTTAAGTGATTTTGATTTGGTGAGTGCTTTTGTTGAAAGCTTGTTGAAATTTTGATAAATAACATATCATTACATTCTGTGTAATTTGATAACATGGAATACCGACGATTACATAATAATTTTGCTGGCCGAGCGGGACTGCCAGCACGTAGTCAAGGTTCGAGAAATGTTGCTTCTCCCTCTCAGCACCCAAAACAAACAAAAAAATTATAAAATTTTGCAACATGAGCATATATTTTTTTCATATTAATTTTGCAATTAAAATCAAAAATACCATCTTAGTAGTAATGGAAGGCAAACGAAGGGCTATGGTACTTTAATCTTAAAAATGGGTGTTTGTAATCGGGGGACAAGGCGGACTTGAACATGGATGGGACTGTTTAGGGACAATGGGAAATGGAATACGGATTGTCTAGGAACATGGTGAGTAAATGGAACAGAGTGGGTCTGTCTAGGGACAAGGGACAAACACAATTGAGACATAGACGTAGAGACATGTATAGAGATATAGATCTATCACACAAACATTGACTTATCTACTAGACATAAATCTATTAAACAAACAACTATACAATGGACTAAAATAATTTCGGCAAGAGAAAATACACATCTTTTCCAAACATATGAGTGTATGAGTGGCCCTGAAAAGGGCCGTTTAGCTCTCTTCTATTTTCTCTCGTCCCTTCATCGTCTTCACCAACATCTCATCTTTTCCATGAGATTTTTCTTCTTCTTCTTTTTCTCAACTCCTTCTCCTCCTCCTTCTCCTTCTCCTCTTTCTTCCTTTTCTCATTTTCTTCTTCTTTCATTAATTTCTTATTGTAAGCTCTCATCTGTTCTTTTTCCTCCTTGTCCTCCATTTCCTCTTTCTCCTGTTTTATCAATTGCCTTAATCTTTCTTTTGGTTTCCTCAAATTATTGATCTCCAGCTTCACTTTGTGTAAGTTATAACATCCATACTCCACCCTTACTAACATTTCTTCTACATCCCTAAATCATCCACCAACTCTTGCAATTGTTGCATTTGTCAATGTGATTGCTTGCCATCATGAAATATTCAATGTTGAGTGGCGCAAATGACGAAAGTTTCACTTTATATACCTCAAACACTTATGTGAAGGAAAATATCTCCTTATACTAACTACACATATCACATGCCAAACAACCCAAAGACATAATAATGATGACCTAAAATAAACTATTTTACATATTGTCTTTTTACAGACCAACACACTATTACCAACAAACGACTCCATACAAACTCATAGCGGGGAAGAGTAGTTTTTTTTAAAAAAAGTCATACACAAACCATTACCTACAATCACCAATATTACCAAACACACACTATCACACCAGCAACGTAAGTGTTTATTATCACACTACTTCACTTTCACATAAAACAAACACTCATCTCACTTTTGCCGCTGCCTCTCTAGTTTCTCATCCCAGTTTTCAATCTGAGGGAATGCGGGTCTCAGTGGTGGTAGTATTGGTTGTGGTGTTTGGCTCTGTGGTTGTGCCCTCACCACACTCTTCACTTCGCAGCTCTTCCTCATGACGAGGTGATGCCGGATCCTTTCTTTCTTTTTCTTCTCCATTTCTTTCTTTTTCTTCTCTTTTCCTCTTCTATCTTAACACTTTCTGCAATAGCATCCATGGCCAGCTCATCCAGAAGGCGATGGGCATACTCCGGGTGTATTTGGAGTTCAAGTAATTTGGTGAATTTGCTTATCTTCTTCGATCTTGATCAGTGAACGATGGGTAGTCAGACGGATGAACGCTGCGATTTTATGCCTGAAGCACGGACGTGAAGGAAAACACCCCCTTACACACAAACTAACAATACACACACAACCAAAACACCTAAAAGAAACACTCACTTCCACTTTTTTACGTACACACACACACACTTCATCACGTTACCAAATACATACAACCCTACAACAAACACACTCAATATCCTACAAGCTAGGGAAACGAAGTGTTTGTAGGCACACATCTATCTCATGACTTACAAATACATTAACATACCACCATACAAATTCACCAAATAAAGAAAATACACACAATATTGTCCACACACCATGGAATCTGTGCCTTGTAATTTCACATTATTGAATCGTGTCATCTTTGCATTTCTTCTCATGTCGTCTTCCAATGGCGGTAATCCATACGAATCAAAATATTCCACACGATCAGCATTGGAAAAGTAGATGGCTACACAATGGGTTCCTGGGAGATGACTGTCGTCGGGTGTTGTGACATAAGCTTGATGGCCTTTAGATCTGCGATGAGAAAGTTCATCTTTAGCGCACACGACAGGATTCCAAGAAGTGATGTACAAGCTGTTTTTCAAAGGTAATAAAATTCCCAGGTATCCATTTTTTTTCTTTCACAGGTAATGATAAGTCATCAATTCAATCCTGACTTTTTGTTTGGCAATATATGTGGAGTAAACGGCTCTTCGCAGCGATTCTATGCGTTGGATCTCCAGAGTAGTCAACGGAGGGGAGGAATAGTCACGCAAGTCTTTTAACTAATGATGCAACACTGCTTCTTCTGAGATGAGACCCTAAGCTTCATCCAGATACTCGTCCAGTTTTTCTTGTTGACTCATCATCATGCATTCATCGTGCTGAATTTGACTGGGATGATAGTTTTTACATCTATAGCAATGTTTTTGGGTCAACACTGTAATTTTTCCGCCAGATGTTTAGCAAAACAGGAAACGAAATGGTCGTCTTGTTCTGGCCATCGTGACATCACCTTGCTCTCTTCGTCGTTGTCCTTACTGGTGAGTGGTTCTACTTTCAAGAAATCATCGGCCCCCATTTCCAAAGGGCTCCACTGTTCAAAGAGACTTCCATAGCTTCTAATAGTCTAGAATCACTTAACTCAAACTGTTGATTTCTATCCTATTGTCCAAGTCTGCATACAGGATGATGTTCACCGTTTCATTAGGGTCTCGGTTTCCAAACTGAAGTTCGACACGAAGCTGGCCGGATTTTATAGGATTAAAATGTCCCTCGTCGCTGCCTTGGTCTGGAGTGAAATCAAAAGCCCAAACTGCGTAACATTCTGCATAATCGTCTTACAAAATGCCGTGGCTGGTGTTAGTCTCTAACTGTCCCGTGGCCTCGTACAGAGACAAGTACGATCTCAAGTAATTCTTTTGGGTAAAGTTAGGTTTGAAGGGCGTGGTACACAAGGTCTTGCCATCTCGACTGACTTTGATTTTAGACACGTGGAAGTGATGAAAAAAGAAAGGAGTTTTATTGAGGGCTCCGTTGAAGGCTGAATTGTCAACGGTGCCAATGATTAAAATTTTGGGTAACTGTCCTTGGAACAGATGATCTTCAATCATGGATCGCTGTCGGATGGGAATGGTGAAGGTTTTCACTTCCACGCGTCGTATCGGATATTTTTGGCGATCGTTCTCCTCAAAGTGTGACTGATGTCTTTTCCCACTTTAGGTAACACTTCCACACGTCGTACGTAAAATCGGGCTTCTTCGATTTTGGTTTTGTACTCGTTTTCATTAGCCATCAAGTGGGAAACGGTACTGCTCCGATTCAGTCTCAGGCGAACATCCCCTCCGTTCAGCAAATACTTCTCTAGCAACCACATGTCCAATTGCAAACGACCCATCAGTTCTAAAGTACGACTTGGTGCAATTTTCTTTCGACGCTCGATAAATCCCACATTTTGGTCGTCCCAGCAATCGCATTGCTGTTGAACTTGGTGTTGCCCAGTATATCAGGTTTCCATACGACACAAACATCCAGATGAGTATCTTTGGCCTCTTGTCCGTACGTCAATAGATTTTCTAGTACGCTTGATAAGAGTAATTATCCATGCTACTGCTGACCAGTTTGTTATTCAAGTACAAATCTACTCCACTGAACAACGAATGCATCAGCAGGTAGAACGGTATCGTCGCCCGTTTTTTGAACTTTGACTTTCAAGTACAAGTAACTGCTCCTAAGATCAATGTAATCTTTGGGTTGTACTTTGATTTCAAACCCGATGGGAGCTGAATCTATCAAAGAGGAGACGGGATGAAATTCTACCCATTGGAATTCTTGCATTGCCATCATGGTGGGTTGCATGATTCTCTCTCTCTCTCTCTCTCTCTCTCTCTCTCTCTCTCTCTCTCTCTCTCTCTCTCTCTCTCTCTCTCTCTCTCTCTCTCTCTCTCTCTCTCAGTGTGTGTGTTGTCTAATAATCCAAAACATTTAATTCTCTGGCGGTTCTTTTTTTCTTTGTCTTTCTGGCTACAGGTGTGTGAAGTCCTATGGTGGGGTGTCGTCGTCGTCTCTTGCTGCCTTGTCCTTGATGCGTGGTGAAGGAAGAAGGAATGCCTGGCGCGGCAGCATTCAGTGCATTTATAGGAGTTTCTCGTCGGCCCAAAATGTATTTTCCAGTTTGAAGCAAGACATTTTGCCAGCTCTCAAGAAGGCTTCTCTAGGATTTTGTTTGTCGATGATGACATTTTGGCAATTTCTTTTTCTTGCGTCAAAACGGCATCTTTCAAGGAGTGCAATCCTCGTATCACCATTGGTTTCAAGACGGGGGCCACCGAATGAAACGCAGATTTCAGCATATCTCCTAAACCAGGACCACGCTGTCGAGCGATTCCTCAGAGCACTGGATATATGACTTACAAGTCGCTAGTGAATCGTTTTCGAAAATGGAGTTTCACCGTGACTTTCCCTAGCAAGAATGGAATATTTTGTCCCAGATCTACTTTTATACCAATGTTGACAGTGTCGAAATACTACTTAAAGGCGCGCAAATAGTGAGGATGTACAAATTTGCGGTGAACGTGATACGTGTTTCCACCTTCCTCGTCATTCGTTGTGGCAGAATCCACTTTGAAAGGAATGACTCAGTAACGGTGCACTTAACCACATCGGAGTACACAAAGATAAAATTCAGTCCTTTGTTCAGTTCAACAGGGTAACGAAAATACTTGTAAACTTACATATTGCTGTTGATCTTCGGGTTGAAATTCGGAGCCCTGTTTGTGTCTCCGCCCAAAATTTCAAACAAACTCCAATTAAAACTAATGCACAACGTTTGGGTATCCTTAAATTTCATCAGCAGCCGACGAGCCACTTTATGGTACTCGATGGTGACACTTCGTTTGGCTTTGTCTAGGGCTTTGCCAAACAGTTCCTCGAACCTGCAAGCAATCGTGTCCAACAAATGTTTACCGTTGAAATAATAGCCTGCCGGAATATTCACAGTATAGATGGTGAATAATGGATTGCTTGCTGGATATTTGATACCTGGAAACCTGATTTCATTCATGAATTGTTGCGCTTGTTCGTTTAGGATTTCAACGTGGAAAGTGCTTTGATTTTCAGTGATGTTTTTTATTTGTGTGGGATGGATCATGTCGACAAAATCCACTTCCCAGTGCGCTTCGTGATCCAATTAATGGCCTGAGGTAATTTGGCCGTGAAACAGCACAATGTATGTTGGGGAAACACATCCATGGAACTGTCACTGGGTAAAGTTAAGTAAAATTGGTTATTCATAATTAGGGAGTTCTGATTTCCGAGGGGTCACACGAGGTCAAAGGAAAGCCCAAAAGAGGGTTGTTGTTGTTGTTGTGGTGGTGGTGGTGACTGTTGGGAGGGTGACTGGTATTGGCCGCAGGGAAGGATTGGGTAGAAGGTAACCGATGCAACTGCTCAGTACAATGCTCCACAATTGTTTGTCTCCTTGTTACAAACTCAAATTGGCGTTGGCAGTACCGATCACGCAATACACCACAAAGATTTGGCAGAAAAAGACGATTTGCGTTTTAGGTACACGATCTCTACACCACACCCACAAAGGTTGCTTTTGTAAATCTTACAGAGAAGAACTCGGTGAACGAGTGGTCACTGTTGTTGAGGATGTGTTGAAGAACATGATGGTCACCTCTTTTTATAGTCGATGGCTTGCGAAGCGTTGATCCAAGAATCAAAACTGGCAGGATATCTTTTCCAACGTACTTTGACTTCTTTGACACGACGTTTTCCAATCTTACGGGTTCTTTGATCGAGAATGTATTCGATGTCTTACACCTCGTCTTCATTTTTGGTCAATCGTTGTAACACAGGCAAGTTGAAAGTTCCTTTCAACACTTTCCCCTTCATGTCTGCCAATTTATAGACGACAGGTTGACGGCCACGCACTCGTCCAGTGACAGGAAATAATTCGGTAATCCAGTTGGGTAAGTAACCTTTGTAGAAAGTGCGTTTGGTTTTGCCAATGCGCACCCAGTCTCCCGGCACCAACACTCCACCCTTGTTGGGCTCAAAGACGATCATTTCGTTGTCGGGAGTCACGTCTTTTGGAGGTGTATCCGATGCTTCGATGGTAAGATTGGTTGTACGCTTTGACCAGGCGCGGTAAGACGTCGATGTACTTGAGAGTGTGTTGATGCGTAAAATATTTCCACATGCGTTCTTTCAAGGTGCGTTGAAAACGTTCCACGATGCTGGCCATGGTTTCGGGATTCTTGTTGGTGAAAAAAATGAATGTCTCTTTTCTTCATTTCTTTTTGGAAAGCTTGGTTCAGAAATTCGGTACCGTTGTCGGTTTGCCATCGAAGAAGGCGATGACCACTTTCTTCCAACACCTGTTTTAGGGCTCGCACTAACTCAGAGCTCGATTTGGAAGTGAAAGGTACGACCCAGGCAAATTTGAAAAAGAAGTCGATGACACAAAACAAATATTTGTAGCCACGATTGTAGGTGGCCAAATGAGAGACATCGGCTAAATCGGCTTGCCATTAATGATCGATACCCTCCACTCGGGTGCGACTTCTGGAAACCTTTCATCGAATGGGCCTGTGGAACGTGTAGATGGCTTGTTCTTGTGACCATCGTTGCACTTGAGGTAAACAGAAACTTTTATGAGTCGGGTTTTGGCAGTTCGATACAACTTCTGAACTCCTCCGTAACCCGCAGGACTCTCTCTCTCTCTCTCTGTCTCTCCAACTTCTGAACTCCTCCGTAACCCGCAGGACTCTCTCTCTCTCTCTCTGTCTCTCTCTGTCTCTCTGTCTCTCTGTCTCTGTCTCTCTCTCTCTCTCTCTCTCTCTCTCTCTCTCTCTCTCTCTCTCTCTCTCTCTCTCTCTCTCTCTCTCTCTCTCTCTCTCTCTCTCTCTCTTCAATAGGTCACCCACTCTTCACTGATGCTAGTCTGGCTTGGGAGAGGTGCTTTGGAAACGGCTTTACGTGTCCGACGTGCCACGGGAGTAGACGTCAAGGGTACTGGTGGTGGCAATGGGATGGCTTTAGTCTTGCTTTCTTTATTCACCTCGTCTCTCCCTTCTTTCTTTTTCACTTCAGTCGAGGGAGGAGTTGACATCATCTTTTTAACCCAAGTGTTGAGTTATCGTTTGGGAGTGGGGTATGGTGTCAACAGGGACGCTGAAATCTTACTAGGGATGTCTCTTCTTCCTCAGGTCTCCTTGGGGTTGTGTCTGTCTTGGTTACGGGGGGTGGTGGCGGTGATGGACGTTTCATCAATGTCTTAAAATCTTTCAGAGTCGGTTGAGCTGTTTCGTCTAAAGCTTTCTGGTGAAAGAGTTGAAGACATTGTAACACTTCACTGTACCGTTGCGATTTTTCCGTTTCTAACAAATCGGTGTGATCCATCAACGATTGCAATTCGTGTAGTAACTGAGACATCTCGGTCAGATGAGGATTAGGAGGTAAATGCGGGGTGCGTAATTCTTACCAACGATGGAATTCCATCCATCATTTGTAAGGCACTAAGCCAGGTTTCGTCCATCCATCAGATTCCAAAGTACACGTTTTCAATCAAGAGGTCCCTTTTATCTTCTTGGCCTTTTTTTATCTTGGACCGCTTTGGAAAGCATGAGCTCCAATGAGTCCTAAAATCATTGTTCCCAATCCTCAACAAGAGTGCTTCCAACAGGTGCACAAATCCTCCACGTTGCACCAACATCCTTTTCTTTTGACGGATGGGTATTTTCTTTTTCACCATTTGGCAAAGAACGTGTCGATGCTTGTCTAAGCATTCTTTCTGATGCTTGGACAAAGGCGACATTCAGGCAACATTCTCACACGGTATCGACGACGTCTTTCGAGGGTGTTTGAATTATTTGTTTTCGCATGGGTGGAGGGGCTTTGGACGGGAACGACAACACGTCCCAATGTTTGGCTAAACGAGAATGCAGTACTTTCCTTTTCTTACCTTTTGGGGCAGAAGGATGGAATGGCTTCTTGAGGGTGACATCTTTGTTTGTTCCGGAGCACAAACAAAAAACACTGACGTCGAGGACTTGGCACAGGTCCTTTTATCTTATTTTTAGGATGTATTTTTGAGTAGGTCAAAGGGCTTTTAGACCAGTCTTTTTCAGGGACTCTTTTACTATCGCACTGTCAAAATAAATTTCTCCCCTTTGGTTGCTCCTCTTTTTTTTAGACGGTTGGACCTTTCTTGGAGGAACGATGTTGGGCTAAACTTTTCATCGGATGTTCGGTCAAACGACGAGACTGTCCTTTTCCTTTTCCTTTCTTGACAGAAGAACGACGACTGTGATGGTGTGCACTTCTGGCGATTGACATCTTGCGTTCAGGAGCACAAAAAACACTGATACCCATCGTCTGGCCGGATCTTTTTTTATAGTAGAATGCGTCGACACAGATTGTCGGTACGTCGTATCAACATTATGACAGGCAACACTCGACGTTATGGGGTTCGCAACGGACTAAATCGGGACAGCTCTTGCTTGGATAAGTTCAGTGAACTCTGTAACATGCCCGATCACTCTTGGACTTTGATTTTGGGGGCAGGTACTTTATTAGCATCTACCGCTGCAGCTAAAGAGGAGAAGGGTGTAGCGCTGAAGAAAATCCTTGAGACAGAGGTTTATATTTTTTCATCAAATTAGGCTACTGGAGACACGGTCACCATGGCTGGTCGTGGCTTGGGGATATAAGGTTGCGTTCGGGTCGCAGTGCCTCTCTTGCGGGTAGAAGCTGTTTTCTTGGGTCTTTTCTTGGGACTTTTCTATGAACTTTTCTTGGGACTTTTCTTGGGACTTTTCTTTTTCTGGGGCTGTGACCTGGTCTTGATACCACTGCTCTTTTCTTCTGGGTACGTTTGGGTCGGGGAGTGGCTTTTTTCTTGGGGAATCACTGCTGGGGCATTTGATCCCATTTAAGAGTACCGCTACTTCTAGTTTTCAATATGATTTGCTTTTTGGTTTGAGTGTCGATGCGGGGATCTGCCAGTTGGTCCAGGCTACTTTGTTTCTGTCAAAAAAGCGTTTGGTTTGATGAGGGATGTGAATGATACCTTGAAGTAGTTGACGTGCTGTTACCGTAAACCATCGTAAGACTTCTCTGAGACTGGCTTCTAGGAGGCGAGCACGCACTTGTGGATTTTATTCGCGACTGATGCCGTACAATGCACGAATCAGTTTGACAGGAAGACGAGACTGAAGGGACGTCATGTTGACGATGTGTGAGACAGAGACGTGTCCGAGATTTTATAGATTTTTTTTAAGTCGACGGGGACATATACACGACAGGCCTTCCGTCTTGGCACCAGTTGTGAGACAAATGAGTACGAAATCACACATAATTTGGGGTAGTGGGTTCTAAATCCACAAATAAATAGGCGTGATGGATTTGATTGGCATCGTCGTATGGATGATTCAGCCAGGGAGGTTCTAACTGTTTAGCTAACACTTGCACTTGCGATTTATCTCTAGGGCTTTTAAACAAGACCACGTAATGAGATTAAGAATACAGGTGCAATGGGCTTTACTTTGTTGAAACAACTTTTGGGTAATGTAACTGACACTGGCATAATATGATGTCCTTTGCGCGCAAATCACAGTTTAATTTCTTCTTCGTCTTCTCCTAACATGTCGTCGAAGATGACCAGATGTGTTTGACTTGGGTCGTCTACGCAAGAATGCCTTCCACAAACACGATGGAATCTCCTTGACTTTCTCGCAGGAGGCTGTAAGTCGACTGCCACTCTTTGTAACACCACCCGATACGTTGAGTGGTTCTCCTGGGTTTCATTTTCTTCTTCTGGCTCTGTGGCTAACACAGGTTTAAAGGTTAAAGGTTTGACTTCATTACCACACATTTTTGCCATAGTCAGCAACTTCTTTCGTCCAAGCCTCGAAACCAAGACTTTTCCAGCCACGTACATCTTGCCAGTGAGGATGTAAGTCTCAAGCTATACACACATGTTCGTAAAGATCCTCAGTGGCTAAAAGTTGACGAATCTTTTTTTTTCTTTAGAGTTTGAGAAGTATCGAATGGAAAGCGCAAGGCGTTTAACAAAATGAGTATCTATTGAACATTTAAAGGAACAACGATCATGTTTTCGTGGTAGGTTTTGCTCGTAAATAGTACACAGGGAATCAGCTGGTAAACGAAATCCCAGAATGGAAGTCACTAAGACACACACCACACGACATCCCCAATTCGATGGACTTAGTTCATGTAAAAAGTGTTGGTAATCCTCCAAAGTCTGAATAGTGTCATTGACTGCCTTCCACGGAATTTGTTGTATCACGACTAATAAAGGTCGTGGCATGGAAGCAAGTTTGTATACCTCTTTTTGTTGGAGGTAATAAATGTCCTTTCTGCACAGAGCTGATTGTACTCAAGTAGGGAATCTAAATTGTTTAGTCACTAACTTGTACACCGCGCACCGTACAGAAAATTCCTCATCAACCAAAATTAGATTGTGTAAAAGATTTTGTAACCCTCTAAGTCTTCCTCTGGAATTCGTTGCAGTAAGGCTATCTTGTAGTAAATAGAATCAGTAACAAACCAATCCTTCTGGTCCTTGGGTAGTTTATCAACGTCTGACCACCGGAACGCTTTCATCACAATCAGTCCTCTTATTGCATTCAGGTACCAGTGGTTCAAACATTGGTGACGTAACGGATGCAACTGTTCTTTGCGTTTCACTTGTATTTTGACGAATTCTTGGTAAATACCTTCTCTCAACTCCAGAGGAAGATTCTGAATGTACTCTTCTAAACTATGCATTCTTAGCAATGTCTTTCTTTCGGAGGTAATAAATGTACGTTTTGAATAGAACCGGTCTTATTTCAGTTGCGTACCAAAATTGTCTAGTCACTAACTTACACACAAAGCGTCGCACAGAGGTTTTCCCTTGAACCAAGATTAGTTCGTGTAAATGATTTTGGTAATCCTCTAACTCTTCCGTTGGAATCCGATATGCTATGGTCACCTTGTAAATAGAATGAGTAGCATCCAAAACGTTCTGAATCTCGTGTGATTCATCTTCAATGTCTTACCATTTGAACACTTTGAAATCAATCAATCCTCTTATACCATTCAGGAACCAGTGGCTCAAACATCGGTTACGTAAAAGATGTAATTGCGTTTCACTTTTATTTTGACAAAGTCTTGGTAAATGCGTTCTCTCAACTACACAGGCAAACCATGAATGCTCCCTTACAAAGTATCCATGAAGAGATTACTTCGGTCCCACTAAGGTAGGTAGTGACAGTACGGAGAACATCAAGCATATTCCAGGTAAGCTGAGTCTTTCTGCTACCACTAGTGAAATGACACACCACAACGGAAACACTTGCCTTTATCGCCTTCGCCCAAGAGAATAAATCCGGCTCTGGATAATTCTTCGAGGGTAGGTCTTCCCAGATATTTGGGCCACTTTCCCTTGAACGTTTGGAACCGACTTTCAAAGTCGCAGTATTCAGACAAACGCACAGGTAACGAATATTCTTCTTTCACAGACTCATTTTGATGAAGCGGTGGTAAAACCCAAAGTAGTTGGCTCCGGCATGGATGACATCCGTAGGGTTGTAGCTGTACGGTGATAAAAACCAGTAAAATGATAAAGTGTACTGTTACAAGCGGCATCGCTTTTGCATCCGTCAGGTTTGACACGCATAGCATCACTTTCCATGGTAGGTGCAGTAGTAGTAGTAGTGATAGCGAAGTTCCCATAATGTTGTGCTGAATCGCCGAGGTCGCATTGTAAGTCGTCCCTGCAATAGCAAGGCACAGCATCGCACTCCACTTGCGAATGACTGAATTTGAATTGTGTAGATCTGAAAGGATGCATCTTTCTAGCTTAGCCTATGATGTCACAATGAACTATTGGTCTTGGACGTTTTCCTTGTTTATATGCTGACCAATATCGGCGTGTCCGTAAGGAAAAGTGAAGTGGTTGGGAAGCCGCATTCGCTTCTGGTATACGATTTGATACATATTTTCTAAGAGTCGACTGACTATTTGATGTGTGGCTAAACGTACAATCTTGTGCGGTTCGTGGGTGGTCACTTTAAAGTCTTGATCCTCTCCAGACTGCAAAGCTTCATTCAACACGCCAAAGTTTACCACTTGACAGATGCGACGATTTAGAGTCAATCCTTTCACTTTGCACTCTATGTTTACTTCTCCTTATTGGTCCCGGTATTAGTAGCCGTAATTTTTTGGACCGCCACTAGCAAAACGTAGTATCTTTTCGTCGGGGTGCTCGTCCGTCCAGGCTCCTAAACGGTCTCCTTCGATTTCAGGGTGACGGTGACCAAGGCGATCGATGTAGATTCAACTGACCGTATCAAAATACAGCACACGATCTTCTCACTGGTGTAAGGCTTTCTACAATTTTAATCGAGCATGGGCTGTCACGTAGGCCGCAATGATGACATTTCCAAAGTCGTCGGCTTCTACAAAGTTAAGTTCTTCTTCGTAATTGACTAAAATCAAGTCTTTACGAAGGCCATCCACGTGTTTCATGCATTTGGTTTTGTCGTGAATCATCTGGAAGCAGCGGGAAGATTCTGACAAATACTCTGTCTGGGGTAAACACGGACGTTGTGTCATTTTTCCCCACAAACAATTTAACATCACTTTGGCAAACGACCGCCTTCCTTCGTTTTTCTCCACTTGGTCTAAGTGATGCCTTCCTGCTCAAAGTATTTCTCTTTGAATTTCTTATCGTCTTCAGGAGTGTGACCACCAGGAAGGATCGCCGCTGACGTTTTGCTTCAGTTTCATAAAGGCATCCACGTAGTCTGTGAAACTGACTTTCTGAGTCTCGTCACCATTGTGGTAATGCTCTGTCTTGGGAAAGTGGTAATTTCCTACACTACTAACAATAGGCATCCCAGGTACAGAGCTTTGGACAATTCCACGCTAACCCACGTTCCTGTCAAGGTACGTTCTTCCTCAGTGTGATGACAAGGTTGGTCTTGGTTGCACGTTTCGGTACAAGGAAAACATCAGCTTCGCCTGGCAATGGTGACGTAAAACGGGATGGTACAAGTCCGTCGGGTGCAAGAGTTTGCACTTGATTAATCTTTTGTATTGTCGAATGTAGTCCACGTCGATGTGTTCCGTCAACAACTGTGGGTGCCCTGCGGAAAAGTGACAATATTTGCACTAGTAAGGATACAGCGAACACACGTCTAGGTATCTGATTTCTTCTCCTTTTTCCCCGTCGACGTGGTGCAGCAAACAGGTGGCATTCGTTAGTCCTCCATACAAACTATCCCGGGGATTGAAAAGGTCCACCAGCTTGTAACTTTCCAAGATGCGTTTAAACACGAGATCGGTTTTCAAACGATGATTGTATTCGTGTTCCCACATTTCCATGACCTGGTATCCTTGTTGTTCTAACTTTAAGTGTCGCTGAAAAGTGACCTCGTATAAGTCTTGCATGGTACATTGTAAAAACTGATGGTGTCATTTTGAGAGTAGCAGATCGGATAGCCCTGAAATAAACAACTGTTAAATTCGTATACGATTTTAGGGTTTTCTCAGTCCCAGCCATCCACTGAATAATTTCCAAGTGTCTTTTCGCCTCCTCCGCTTCGGGCATGTTGGATCTATTTGTAATGTAGCCAGCGTAGAGCTTTGACCGAGTGACGACGTTCGACAAAGTTCGTCGTTTGAGGACGAATGACAGCCAGGGTCTCCTCGGGCATGAATTGTTTGCAGTACACTAAGGAACACGCTTTGGCAATGGTGCAGGTTTTTTTCCCTTCGTTTTCCATGAACAATTCTCGAACTTTTCCACAGCATCGCCGTAAAATGTCCACGTTGGAACGACAATACTTTAACATTTCTTCCTGAAAGTCCATGGGGTTCGAGGCGTGAGTTTGGTACCAAGCGTAGAAAGTTTCTCGTTGTTCGGTGCGCATTTTGTCGGGGTCGTAGTAGTGAGCATCAGGCAAATGTGGTAGAACGGCGTGTTGATAGGCTTCGATAATGAAAAAGTGCGGCAAATAGCCTTTGGCCATTTCTGTCATTCCAAACGTTTAAGGCGTTCGACTCAAAGGCATGGCCAAGTAACTCATGCAGTCTTTACACTGTACTTATCCCACTTGCATGGAAATGATTTTGGCTCCGTTCAAAAAGTTACTTTAGGACGTTGGGTGCTTTGTTCCGTAGAGTATTTGAGAAGAACTTGTCCATCGTACCCCGGGAAATTGTGAGCCATCACCGTGGCATAACGATGGCAATCTCCGTAACGTTCTATGTCCTTTTGACTCCACGTCTCGTCGAAGGGGTCTGTTACGAATATGTAATTAAATTACTTGTGTGTTAGTTTTAAATTCTTTTTTTTTTCTTTTCATTACATTTTATTCTAATGATTGTTTATGCGGGATTTGATATTTTTGAAAACAATCAGTCTTCTGTTCTGAACGCAAAATCTTACTTTATCACTATTTCTACCTAACCTTGGTTCAGACATTTGTAAACATTGGATGAAAACGATTGTCTATTACCAAGGTCATGTTCGGCCCACGTGTTAGCTAATTTGTAAACAGCCTTTCTTTTTTATTTATTTCCAACGTGAGACTCTAATTCTTAGTTAGGGCTCTTCTAAGCTACGTGTTAAATGGCATTTTTTTTTACTGCGCTGTTCAAATTAGTGATCACGTAGTCCCGTCACCTGAGCCACTATGTGATCTAAAATCGTTGATTAAAATGGATGTTTTCTAGTAGACCCAAGGAGTCGTAAGAAGGTACCTTTGGGCTCAAGGTATTCGTCTTGTTGTTGCCATTTGAGTTGGTTTTCGTTTTGAAAATAATTTATTCACCCTGGGAAATCTTCTTCTTTATAAAAATTCTGGGACAGAGACATTCGGTGGAAATTTATTCTGGAATTCTAAACGGGAACATTATAAATTGTGATTCAACGAGGAACTGTTGCCATCAGTACAACGACCTCATCTGACGTCATCGCCTTCCATATTGGAACTTCATCGAGATTCGAACCTGAATTCAGTTAAAACTGTTTAGTGATAGGACTTATATTTTTCAATTCTAGGATTAATTTTTGGATTATATTCACAAACCGAAAGTCCTATTTTATATTTTTACCTTGTTTTCTAGTGAAATAAATTATTTTGTTAAAATATACAAAGCTTGCTGGCTTCACTCTTTTCTTTTGTTACTTTTGTACGAGCCTACAGGTAACAGATCTAAGATCCATTGTGCAAAATCTGTCAGCGTGGTCGGTCCTTGAAAACTTTTTTCACGTCCTCCAGGAGGGCAATGACAAAAGACTTTTTCTTAGATGCACTTCTCGCGCTCTCGATGAGCCACGCAGAAATTAGGAATGTGAAAGTCGGTCTCTTGCATGCATTCGAAATCAAAAAAAGTGAAATTCGTCATGTTCCTCCTCCTTCTCCCCTTTCTCCTTCTCCTGTTAAGGTTGATATATTTGAATGTAGCATTCGTGTTCCAAGTTTACGATTTGGTGACAAATATGACATCATTTCTTTCCTGGACAAATGTGTGCCTTGGCATTATTGATGCGTATGACTTGTCCACAAGTAGAGCACAATCTCACCAGTTGGCAAGCACTTTTCCGCTTTGGACCTTTTTCTTCAGATGTTGTTGGTAACAGGTAGGGCTGCCAAAAGTGAGCTGGCAATCCGTGCAATGCACTCATTCTTGTCCTTCGTTAGAACAGGCTTTAGAGGCCAAACATCCTAGACATTTCGATCCGCATTGCTTGTGTTGCTCTCGATTGTTATAACCATAGTCACATTTCTCACAGTAACAACCGTATCCCAGGAAATGGTAATGGCATCGAAATCTTCATCGTAATGGTGAATGTATTTTCCGTTTTTGAAAACTTTGTCTCAAAACAACAGTCTTCCACGCACTTCTTGGGGCTGCACTTTCTATGTGTAACGTGGAGCTTCGACGTCTTACAGGTTTTGTATTTCAGGAATGCCGCATGGTGTGTCTTTAGATATGCCAGCTTGCTATAAGAGGAGTTCTGCTTCTCTCCGTTGTTTGGTTCGGTTCGATTTTCAAATGTTGTCCCAGGCTCTTTTCCATTCTGCCTTTCGTTCTTTTCAGCATACTTTCGTCCCACCACGATGGCGCAAGCTAAACACATCTTGTCTTGAAAGTTGTTAATTTGAACGAGACTTTGTTTTGTGCTGCGAAGGTCGTTCACCAAAAACACTTTTCTGCAGTTTTCGCTCCCTTTAGGAAGAGAAACGTGGACCATGTACAATGTTGCTTTTCCATCGGTGATGTGTAACTTGTCTTTGGATTGCTGAATGTGATGAATCTTGTCGATGACTTTGGAAGGTGTCAGTTCTGCTGGTCTGCTAAACTTGATACAAACGGGTGACTTCATACTGTCATGATAAATGGTTAGAGTCAAGCGATCGTCTTCGTTCGCTCGACATTGCCGTTTCAGTGTGGTTAACAAAGAATCCCACACATCAGTGATGACCCCCTTTGTTTTCTCCAACGGTACGTCATGTCATCTTCAAGATCGCTGGCATGGATATGAGCTCAAACTTCAACTACTGTGAGAAGCGATACGTCATGTTTCTGCCTCTTACTTTCTTCTCCTTTCTCCACGAAATGGCGCGATTGTTTCATCTTGATTGCAAAATGTCAAATGACTCAAGTTTAAACGTCATGGTGCCCTATATATAAATGTAAGGTGTGTTTCTTCCCTACATAAAGGGTCAATGTCTTCCCTCAAAGTATTGATTTCACTCTCAGTCCTACAAGAAGATGGAAGAGCCAACACAGAACAAACTTCTGATAAAAGCTTTGCGAGGTGTCATACGAAGGTTTTCTTCAGAGAAGCCAACGGACTACACACACACACACCTTCCTTTCGAGATAAAGTCAAGATACTTGCTATATCCGTCAGAAGAAAGGACATTGGTCTTCAGAATGTCCACAACGTCAAAGCAAGACAGACGTTAAGAGAGACAAAGGTCAAGATACCTGTTATTATTGTCAAGAGAAGGGGCATTGGACTTCAGACTGTCCTAAGAAAAGAGAGAACCGATCCAAGGAACAACAGGAGCAGGAGGAGAGGGCTTCCGAACAAAAAGAAGAACCCTGCGATAAGGAGGAAGAACCCATATCCGCCCAGAAAGAGAAAAGAAAGAAGAGAAGAAAGTGAGGAAGAAGAAGAAGAAGAGGAGAAACAACCTGTCACAGTGAAGTAAAGAAATTCAAAAAAGGAGAGGGTGAAAGGAAAAGAGGAAGCTAATGAACTTTTTAAAGTGATGTGCTGTGAAATTTGATTGTAATTTGTGCCAGAGAATAGACCCAAAAGAAAAATGCAAGTGTCTCTTGGTTTTGATTCTTATAATAATAAGGACCTACACTCACGCTCTCACACGTGTATATCATGGGAAAAAGGGATTTAAGTTTTATTTGATTCTGGAAAACGTTGAGTAGTCTCTTCTCGAGAAAGATGGGTAGCCCTGAACAGAACCGTTGTGCGTTTGTTTATTTAACAAACTCAGGTACGGGAGGTAATGGGCTTTAACTGCCTTATCCCTTTGCCACGGCCAATGCCTACTTCTTGACCTGCTACTGTCGATGATTTGCTAGAAATCACTAGTGTTGGTATCTCAGGCTTAGTGGAACTGTTGACGAGATTGAACTGTTAGGTCCGGGAAGGTCTTTTTCTCTTGGGTCGTATTATAAAAAGGTCTGATACATTTGTTTCAGACTCCTTAACTCTGCCAAAATGTCTAAGAGTATCGTTACCGTTTGACTTTCACTGTCCTCCTTCTCTCCTATACCTTGTTTCTTCTCCGCTTCTTCTTCTTCCTGTCGTTTTCTTCTTGCCTCTTCTTCTTCTCGCAGTTGCTGTTGAATAAGAAAAACTTGTTCTGCTTCTTAATGCTGTTGCAAAAATTTTTCCAATTCTTCTTTCTGCCTCTGTTTAAAATCCTCGTCGTACGGTAAGGAAGGAGAAGGTGGCGAAGGTGGTGGTAGCGGAACAAATTCTTGTGAAGAAGAGATAAAATCCACTAAATTCCTATTGAAATCGTTCTCTTCTGGAAGTAGGACTTTGTTTGCTTTGGTAGCCGCTGCTATACCATCACTACTCGTTTCCACAGCCGGTATACCCCAATTTATCTTCTTCGTAGTTTCCGTCATGTTCTAACTCTGCCGCTTTGATTCACTATGTACAGACGCTAGCATACGTATATAGGGAATGTGACATCACAGGTAGCTCTTTTCTGATTGGAAGACTGACTTCGCACTGTGACTGAACTTTGTTACGCGTGTTGGGATTGGTGAAAGAACTCAATCCGTTTCGATCCGCTCTTCCACAATAAATAACCTAGGTTCACCTTCCATTCACCTGTTCTCGTCACAAGATGTGGACTAACGTAGAATCGTCTACCCTCATACTGGGAATGCTATTCAACCCGGACTATCCCATGTATGTCAGATCATGATGGGCTATTACCCAGATCACTGATACAGCCATTTGGAATCTAAGGATCTATGTGGAGAGGCGAGGGTGTCTGAAGCGAGTCTTAATCTATGGTCCGGTTGTCAGACGAAGTTTGAGAAACAGACGAAGACCTGTGCGATGCCATATATGTTAACTCAGTGATGTTAACAGAAACCCCAAAGGCCCTTTTCAGGGCCACTCATATGTCTAGAAAAGATGTCTATTCTCTCTTGCCTAAAAAAAGATTTTGTCGATTGTATAGTTGTTTGTTTGTTTGTTTGTTTGTATATGTATATGTATATCTCTCTATACATGTCTCTATGTCTGTGTCTCTATTGTGTTTGTCCCTTGTTCCTAGACAGATCCACTCTGTTCCATTTACTCATCTTGTCCCTAGACAATCCTTATACCATATCCCATTGTCCCTAGACAATCCCACCCATGTTAAAATCCCCTTTCATCCCCTATTACAAACATCCATTTTTATCATTAATGTCCCATAGTCTCTCGTTCGTCCCATATTACTACTTATCTTGGTAGAGAGTACAAACTCTAGTCTTTATCCCAGAAGTTTGATGTTCAATTATCTTCTATACACAACATCCTTAACATAGTGTAAATTAATTTTTTCAAAAATCTGTGTTAAAGACTAAGTCTTTTTCTTAACGAAACAAAACAAGAGTTTGGTAAATATCGCGTGATCCTATGATCACAATAAAAGTGTCATATATGTATACTTTCCAAAAGAAATTATGCATTTTTCTTTAGTTTTCCCAGATCTATGGTGAAATCACAAGAATATATTCAACGGTTACATAGCTTACCATTACAAAGCATTTAGTAGTCTCCAGCTTCAGCTGTAAATAATAATAAGTTGTAGACAATAAATTGAAATAGTTAAGTGAGCTTGACAATATGTTGGTCCCTTAAACAGGGCAAAAGCGAGATAAAACAATTTTAAAAAAAAATCTTCTGTTTTATGACCAAAAAGTAACATCAGAAATTTGGGTGTTGTTTCAATCGTTTTTCTAAAATTCTTTTTCAGAAGCTAGTATAATTATCCATCCTTAGAAACCAGATCATCTTGAATGAAAGTCACGGGTTTTGAGAAGCCCAGAAGTAACAGTCAGTCTGCCACTAGTACAAATGAATCTTATGCTTCAGTAATTACCTTAATTAGTTATCAAAGTTAAGTTTCACATGAAATGCTCGCGGTCCACTCATCTTATTCATATTCACATGGAGGCGTGCAATAAGCCGTTGAGTGTCACCTAGTACAAAATGTAAATTCATTATTATATAATGTGCGTCATTGAATAAATATATTTAATCCTTCTTCCAACTGATCAGAAGCGACTTACGTTGGAGGCTGGAATGTATATAACATGGAATAATCTATGTTGTGATGGTAAGACAAAATACTTAGCATAGATCAACAAGGTATTAATGTAGTCGCAGTGACCTGTATGGTTGTAAGGGTGCAGTACTAGCAGAAATGCATTGAATAATCAACTTTTAAGATTCGGGCATAAACATTACTCAATAAATGAAGTTTAAACACAAAATTCTACTTCTGCAATGAAAGTGATAGGAGAACTCATTAGTATGCACCCGCACCAAATTTTATGATTTCTGGATAGGATTGTATATTAGGAACATGTCATGTAAAATGGTACGTAGTCATGAGTTAAAGGCAAAACCCTAACCTAGACCTTTAAAATATCAAATGTATTTCACAATGCCCTTCTTTTGGTGTGCCCTTCTTTTGTTGTAAAGTATGACACCAAACGATACGCCTACATACATTTATTTTCATGATTATAGCATGAGCTGATCTTGTGAACAAATTTAAAACAGTGTGAAATGTGGTTTACAGTGAGCTACTTTTGTAATGAGGGTGTACTTCTCCTTAAGATACATACCCTTGACAAGTTTTATTCCAGCTGTGTATATATATATATATATATATATATATATAT